>VDFB02045379.1:0-23569 GCA_007258455.2 Sequoia sempervirens | reverse complement strand
GGCGGACACGTCATCAGTTTGCACAGTCAGCGTTCCGGTCACTGTCCACGTCATCCTGACACGTCGGCTTCCATGTATGCATCTGAGTCAGCAGGTGCATCAGCGATAACATCCAATCAGAGCCCGCCACGTGGCACCCTCCTGGTGCGACACGTGGCTTTCTATTTCTCCTCCGTCGGCGTGGTTGAAAAATTTGTTAGTTTATTAAAATATCATGGTTTGGAGTCGAACCCCAAACCTCATGCTTAATATAGCATCCTCCTACCAATGCGCCACCAAATCCGCGCTTAACTATATGGTGGCGTCGGTTGTTTTTGTTGTTGAAAAATTAGCAAATGGCTGTTGAAAAGCCAGTGGCCGGGAGTGGAACCCGGAACCGCCGGCCTCCCAAAACTTTTAACCACTGCCAAGCCACGCGCTGGCTTAAAAATGTTATTGGCGTCGGTTTTATTTAACATAGGATCAAAACCGATTGCCTTTTAAACAAAAACAAACTCCCTAAATTGAAAATTAAACAAACTTTAATCTTTTTAAAGATTAAAACAAAATCTCCAAAACCTCCAAAGCCCGAAAATAAATGAATGGAAGGGCTTATATTATTTTAGGGAGATTTTTAAATATTTTTATGTAAATCAAGGGGATATTTTTGAAGATTTATTATGTAAAAAGGGAGATTGTAAAAAGATTTTTATGTATTTGGAGAGATAAGGTGAATATTTGCAAATCAATTGGTTAAAGGCCAAATTGAGCAAATTATTTGTATAAAAAGGGGGCTTGAGGTGAGAGTTGGACAAGTTTTTTTACAGGTGATGAAGTCCTGATGCTGTGGAGATTATCGAAAGAGAGGTGTTGGAGATTTTCTGAGCCATTGTTGTATGTCGGAGCCCTGTTATGCTGCCGAACTGATGGTCTTGGTGCATCAATTGTAATCGATTTTGGAGTTAATCGGATCGGTCTCTCTATTGGAGTGGACCCGGAGACGTAGTCACATTCTGTGACGAACTCCGTTATCAAGCGTTGTTTGCACTTCTCTTCTTCTCTCTCTTTCTGTTTCTCATTTCTTTTCATTCTGTTATAATCACCTTGATTACGTTCTTTATGTTATTTCCTTAAGTTAATTTCGATCTAATTAACTTGAAATAATCATTGTAAAAGAATTGTAAAAGTTAAACATTTCAATACTGCAATCTAGTCTAGATCCTACACAGATCAATTTGAAATTATTTATGCACACTAGCTTTGTCAATGCATTTTCAATATTGACTAGTTAGTGTCAACCTTTTTCAACTCCACCTTTCCACATTCCACCATATCATAAACAAATTGAAACTGCACATCAATGTGCTTTGTTTTGGCATGAAAAGTAGGATTGTTTGCTAAAAAATAGCACTCTGGTTGTCAAAACAAATATTAATTTTTCCTACATCAAAACCAATATCATAACACAATCTCTTAAGCCAAACGGATTATTTTCAAGAATGAGTAGCTACCGTGTACACTTCTTCTATATTGGACAAAGTGACTATATTTACTTACTTATCCAACTTATAGCACCTCTAAACAACATGAAAACATATCCACTAGTGAATCTTCTACTGTCAATGTCACCTTCCTAATTAGAATCCACATATCCATGAATTCTCCTTGAATATCGAGATCCAATAGGATAACCATGAAAAAATGAGGAATACTGAGAAGTGCCATACAAATATTTGAAATCTCTCTTCATCACATCCTAGTGCACCCATCTAGGATTAACCATAAACCAAATAAGGACTCCTATTTCTTGGGAAATGGCTGGCCTTGTACAAACCATAACATACATCAATCTTCAAACAACACTCGCATATGGTACCCTAGTCATGTCCTCGATCTCAGTAGGATATTTTAGACAATCCTCCATATAAATCTTCCCATTACATTTTAGGAACAACTTTAACTATCTAGATATCATGTTGAATCTCTGCAACACTGAATTTACATAATTTCTCTAGATTAACCAAAGCTTTCTATTAGCTCTATGTATTTTGATCTCCATACCCATATGTAATATAACTTGAGAGTTGATACACCTAGTTCCTTCATCTTGAACTATGCTAACAACTGAGACTTCAAATATGAAATCATACTCTTACCATTCCCATAATAAACATATCATACACGTACAAGACTATGATGAGAATGTGACCATTGTCAATCTTGTAATAGACACAATGATTTGATTTGGATCTCATAAATCCCAAAGAAAACACATAGGTGTCAAACTTTTGGTATCGCATTCTAGGAGATTGTTTCAACCCATATAGATATTTCTTCAAATTTCATACCATGTTCTCTTTACCTTTCTCAACAAAATACTCTAGTTATGAGGTATAAATTTCTTCCTTCAGATCATCATGAAGGAATGTTGCCGTCACATCCATGTATTCCACTTCTAGATCATAAGCAGTTGCAAGTCATAGTAGGAACCTAATAGATGAACATTGGCTTCACTACAAGAGAGAACATCTCACCATAATCAATTCCCTCCACCTAAGAGTACCCCTTCACAACCAGCCATGCTTTATGCTTCTCAACATTTTCATCTAGACCAATTTTTTTCTTGAACACCCACATGCAAACAACGGGTTCCCATCTTCAGGAAAAGGTACCAAATCCCATGTAGAATTCTTCTTCAATGTAGCTATCTCTTCATTCATGGCTTCCATCTAGGAATTTATAGCATCCATAGTCATAGCCTCTCTAACAGTCCTAGGCTCATCAATGTTAAAAATCAAAGCAAATATGCAATTAGAATCTAACATGGAGTATCCAAATCTTTTTAGTTGTCACCTAACGCATGTAGACCTCAATTATTGAGGTTGAGATTCTTGCTCTTATTCAGAGCTTTTAGAGTTGCTTGAGTTGTCCTCACCATTAAGTCCAACAAAAGCGTGTAGCTCGTTATAACCATATGATTTTTTTAATGTTTTGATTACGTTAAGGTTTTCATCTATAACTTCTCTTTTTAGTGCCTTTGTTTTTTAGTCAAAAACCAACATGTGCTAGTTTGGGTATAGATTTTTACTTGTTCTTTGAATTTTGAAACAATTTTTTTTTTTATAAAATAGACTTCATTCTACACGTAATGAAAAAAAATGATTTTCGATTAGTTTTCAAAAAATCTAGGGGGAGCATGCTCAAATTATAACTTTTCAGGATGTGTCCACTTTGAAAATTCATAAAATAATCTATTCTTAGTTTTTTTTATCTAAACAAACCAAGATAAACTACATGGTGTTAGCTAATTTCTCATTGTTCGGATTTTTGAAATTCTAATAAAAAAGTTAACTTTTTAGGGGTGCCACAACATACACTATGCTATTTTTTGATAAAAATAGGACCACTTTTGGTGGCCACCCTTTTTCAAACTCTTAATATTCATTATTATAAAAAATAAGTAGTTTATAAAGTATATTTAGAGCACTATAACTCTTGTTTTGGTTGTATATTTAAATTTTGAGTGTAGCTAGATCTTCATTTTCTCATGAACATCAAACTTTGCTAATTTGAGAAAAAATGTGGCATCTTAAGAGCCATTTTTTGTCACAACTTGGTGCAATACCCAATATTTTATGGAAGATTTTATTTGAAATCTATCACTATGCACACCTTTTTTTATGAAGCCTCATCTTTTCTTGGTATTTTTTTGATATCTTTAAAACTTTTCAAATAGTTGTGCATACCTTAATTAGATTAGATTGAAACCAATAATTGAAAAGAAAATAAATAAACTTTACCCATATGGGAACCCCAATTGGCCCAAGTTTTGGGGGTAAAAATCAAGTGACTAATATTTTGAGGCTCAACCCTATTCAACCCATGAACCAAGGGCCATTCTCCATAACAAATTGGCAATCAAGATGAGAAAGGAAATCAAAATTCAGAAACCCATTTGACATGGTTTGAAAATTCCATAAGCTCCTAATATTTGGCCCCCAATTCTTTTCAGACTATTTGTATAGATCTTGCACACTTGGCCTTATTTAATTGTAAAACACCCCACTAGGGAAAGGAAGCATGTTATTTTATGTCTACCCATGTAGTTCAAAATATGAATGACATGGACCTAGCACATATGTGGAAAAGCGTGACATTATTTTGGTTCCCATTTCTAAACTCTATGTTCTATGGGCCATTTGTCCATGCAAGGTTCGTAGAGGACCTTGCATGGGATGAACCTCTATGGGACTCCATGCATTGAGGGGGGGATAACAACTTATTCCTTGGACCCCACCTAACCATCTGCTGTAAGATGCAAACATGGGCATGTGCGCTTGCTAATCTGACAGTGGGGTCCTTTGCTGGTGGTGCCTAGTACACCACTAATGCCCTCTCTGCTACCTCTGGCACATCTACCTCCATCTCCACCCTCCCCTCCTCTTTCCCTACCTGCTCCTCCCCCACTTGTTCATCCAATCTCCTCCTCCTCTGGGGCCTTGCATCCCCCTCCTCGTCCTCGAACCCCACTGCTGGCTCAATCGGCTCAACTGTGGTAATCCTCGTAGGGAATCTCCCTTGCCACCATGCTATGTACCTATCTATCATGCCCACATCATCCAGGCCTCCTCTCCATCTCCATATCACCTATACTAGCTGCTCCCACTCATATCAAGCAAAATTTGAAGGTACAGTCTGCCCCTATCCCCTCTCCTGAGTAATGTGTTAGAACCTCTCCTCCCCTACTGGGATGTCTTGTCGGGTAACTCGATCAGGCCTATGTAGCTCAATAATAAATGGATTTCTCCCAATCTAATAACCTGGCGTGAAAAAATATATCCTCTGTATAGTCTTTCCTCTAGCCTCCACAACTGAAGCTGTCGATCTATATATGGTCGCCATACGATCTAATCATCTATAAGGTCATCCAAAATTTAGTGCTAGTTTTCTGGGCTTGCTACCTGCCTGTAATGCAACATCCATCCATACTCCCCCATACCAATATGCCACTAGGAGGGAGTCATTACTCTCCCCTGCTCTCAAAATGTTTGGGCGGGTGATTCTGATGTGCTCCCATGCCCACACCTATAATAGGGTGACATGGGTAATGCTCACGGCCCCCTTGTAACACATCGTGTGCATATCTCTATACAATTGCGCCAACATGTAGGCCCCCCATGAGAACACACCATCCCTCAGCTCTACAATATGCCAAACAACCTCAATTATCTTGAGGTTGAAAAATCTCACTCCTATCAGGGAGGAGGATCCCACTAATCAAATCACACAAAAACAATGGTAGTGGAGGCACAATTCCAATGCATGCGTCTATGTCCAGCTCCTTCCCCCAGTAGAGAAGGTTTTTGGTACCAAACACAACCCGTAGGCTCCTCTCCAATGGCCGACTCACCACCCCACTCACTAGGTGGCCCCTGATCGATAGTTTCAGGATCCTCCAAACATCCTCCAAGGTTACAGTCATAACACCTCTTATTAAGTATTTTCAATCATGGACTATGCCCAATTTGAGCAATCCACATCACAAATTGGCATCAAACCACAACGGGATTGAAGGTTTGCACTTTCTAATTGGTTTAATTGCTTTGAATTTGCAGTTCATTTCTTTAGATTAAATCATTTGAAGTTTGTGTGAGTTAATTTCATTGAGTACATGGGTTTGTATGATCCTAATCTTGTGAGTTTTTAGTATTTTTAGACTCTAATTACTTCAATTATTCTTTCATTTGAACTTTCATATTTCCCTTACGATAAAATGTATTAATAATTTTTTTTAAGTTTTAAATATTTTTTTATAAAAAGGTATAAATAAAAAGAAAGATTTTTTCTTCTTTAAATTAAGTAAAGTGGTTTTTATATGCTCATGACTATAGTTATATGAATTTATTATTATTAATGTAATTTAATTATTATTTTTTTAATAATGAAATATATAACATGTATATATGTAATCTTTTTTTTATGAATAAGAATCAATATCTATTAATTAGAAATAAATATTACACATTCACAAAAAATGGGTGATAAAAAGGCACACCTCGAAGAGTCACATGGGCAATGCCCACATAACAAAATACATGAAAAAAAATGGCAATTAAATACCTCCTACTTATAGGAAAATACAACTAAATTTTCAACTTAAATTTTATTTCCTAAATGATTAAAAAAAAATAATATAAAAACATATTATTTTATTCATTCAAATTTTAATTCAATTATTAATTTTATTTAAAATCTTTCCTTAATGTTCTCTTTTAATTATTTAAATATTAATTTTGTTTTAAATCTTTGTTTTAAAATTTTAAAATAATTTGCAAGATAAATAAATAAAATTAACTAAATATTGTTTTATTTCTTTCTTTCTAATATATTTTTTTTAAATATTATTCTCCATAAATGAAAAATATTATTTAATATATTATCTAAAATAAAATTATAAATTAAAAGAAATTTATTTCAAGATAAATTTCAACCACTATTTTAAAAATAAAGATAAATATTTTATTTTTCAAAGCTAAAAAGAAAACAATTAATTTTCTGCACTAAAAATCCCTCTAATATTAATTTGCAAAAATCTTTATTTTTATCCTATTTTTATTTTGCTCTAAACTCTATTTTAATTTATAATATATATTTATTTAAAATAATCTAGATAATGGTTTTTTTTTAAATACCATCATTATTTGATAATTTATCATTTCAAATATTAATAATTATTTTTAGATACCATTAAATATTTTTTAATATTTATAATTTAAATTAAACTATCATAAAAAATCAAAAATATATTTATACTATCATAATATTTTGCCTAATTATTATTATACTAGTTCAAATATACTGAAATATATAAAAACTATAAAACTAAAGCTTGATAATATGAATTATTATTTTTATATTATAAAACTTGATATACAAATGTAAATTAGAAAATTTCATATTGAATTATTATTTTTCCTATTAACTGAACTATATATTTTTTAAATTATAAATTAATAATTATAAATTATAAAATTGATATACATAAATCAATTTATATATATATATATTTTATATTATAAAACTTGATATACATAAATCCACTTATAATCAATAAACATTATTTAATATAATATAATAGATTTATAGTATATTATACTATCATTTGATTTTTATTTATTTTATAATAAAACTAATGTAAATTAGAAAATTAACTATTATTTTGTCTATTAACTGAATTATATATTTTTTAAATTATAAATTAATAATTATAAATTATAAACTTGATGTACATAAATCCACTTATAATCAATAAATATTATTTAATACAATATAATATAATTTTTTAAATTATAAATTATAAACTTGATATACATAAATCCACTTATAATCAATAAATATTATTTAATATAATATAATATAATTTAGATTTACAGTATATTATACTATCATTTGATTTTTTATTTATTTTATAATATAAAACTTGATATACATAAATAAGAAAATATCCTAAACATGTAATTATGTCGAGAAATAATTATAAATTATTTAAATTATAAAATATAAATTAGAAAATTTTGAGTAAAAGATCATTTTAATTTAATTTGTGGATACAGTTAAAATAAGAGTTCTTGTCTTAAATATAGTTAAAATAATAGTTCAGTTAATAGGAAAAATAATAGTTCATTCAGTATGAAACAATCTGTTGACTGCAACCACTGGAGCTCCTCAAAGCACAACATGCATTCATTGAAAAAAAAAAGATTCATGTTCGGTCTTGCATGGAAACGAAACAAAAAGTCTAATGGATGCAAGTATTTAAAAATATTGATGGAGACAAAGGAAGGGAATCTATATAGAAGTTGGACATTTGTTACTTGGCACTTTTTATAATATTGTTACTATTCACTCCATTGCTCTGTCATGACGACAATTCTAAATTGTTATCTGTACAATTTTTTACATCAACATTTTAGATCATATTCTATGATCCATTATAGAATGAATTAATTGGTTGAAGTTATTTTTTTAATAATACTTAAATAATATTTACATTTTATTTTATCTAAAATGAGATTTATATGAATATATAATAAAAATAAATAATCAATAATTAATTTAAATTTATTGTTATAGAGAATAATTAAAATAATTTAAGACAATAGTCAAATGATGTTTATTAAAAAAAAAAATTTGGTCTCAACATTTGATGGCGATGGGTTGGGCATCCCTAAGGGAAACCTTAACTTCAACCTTGTGAGGGAAAAGCCTTATGAACATAATTTGGAAGATCCTACCGAGCCACTAGAATTTCTAATGAGAGATGAAGTCTCCAAATTTTCTAGGAGTTTGGAGGATTTTGAAGAAAGTGGATATGATAGCATGGAAACAGAGGATGGTGGGGATGTTGGGATTGAGGGAGACTCGAAGGAAGAAACCACCTCGATGCCATTTGAGCAAATGAAAAACCAAACTCGGATCCAGTATAGCACTAGAGAGACTTAAAAATGGAGGCAAAGAAAGTGAGTTGACCTATTTCCTCAAGAACTTCAGATTGTCTATGAGCCAGTATTCTAAACCAGCTTCAAATAGGGTTACGATTAGGGTTCAAATAGCTTTGTGGTTAGGGTTAAGCTTCAATTTGGGTTAAGGTTCAATTGATTAAAAATAGGCACCTTAGAAGGATATCTCTCGGTGTACTTTACATATATTTTTAAAATATAGGTATGCTGGTCTTAAATATAGTTAAAATAATAGTTCAATTAATAGGCAAAATAATAGTTTAGTATGAAATTTTCTAATTTACATTTGTAAAATCTTGTAAAATCCAATTTACATAATTTGTAAAATCTGAATAATGTGCAAAATGCCCTATATAAGTAGAGCCTCTTTTGTGAGGCAATACATGCTACTTATTCATGTTATTTATTATAATACCCCCATATTGTTGATACTCTTGCTACTATTGGTTACTCTTATGTGTTAGTGTGATACTAGTTTGTGATGGTAATTAGTTCACTGGTTTGGTGTGTGGATGCGTAGCTTAGTTTGATTGAGGATTATGTTACTTCAGTTGATGACATTATGATTACATTGATTCTATGATATTTAATTTGAATTCAAAAATATATTATGATGTAGTAATTTAGTAAATTATGTTATGATATGATCTGTTAGTTTAGAAATGCTATTTCATCATTAATATTATAATTGTTAGAATAGATGTGATGAAAGGACAGTGTAGCATCACTCGTTCACGAGTGTCCTACTATGTTGCAATTCCTTTTCACAATGTAATGCTTTGATTATATATATATATATACATGTACACGACCTTGTTTGGATGCATGGATTGCAGGTATAGAGTCTCGATTCCACCTGCTTCGGCAGGACATGGCGAGTACCAATAACCCAATGGCATAATGTTGAAACAGAGATGGCAAGGAAGTCACCCTGTCCCATGTTGTCAAACCGTCCTGATTGAATGGTATTGTGCGTCGTGTTGTCATTTCTGTACTTTATTACTGTGTTTTGTGTAAGTGTCTTGTTCATATGTATTTTATATTGGCATTTTATATGTTGTGATTTGTTTAATTAAATGGTGGTAATAAATGTTTATATTGGTGTTGGATTAATTTGTATTAAAATATTTAAAAGTTATATTTTAGAAGTCATGCGTTTTAGTTAAATGTTAATTAAATATTAAATTTGTGTTTTGTTAATTTAATTAAATTATTGTGTTGGGGATAATTAAGAAATAAATAAATTAAATTATGTGCATTGCAAGTAAAACTTGCAAAATTTGAATTAAAGCAGAAAAGTTTTGATAAATGGAAAAAAACAATAAAAGAAAAGAAAAGATAAAAGGACGAATGAGAATTAAGTGTTGGCTGAAAAGCTTGATTTAAAATAGATAAATTCTTTTATATTGGATTTTTAGAGTTTTCGAAAAAGAAAAGAGATATCTTTCATTTAATTGCATAATTGTGAGTTTTTATTCACGGGAAGACTTGGACAGAAGTTGCACAAAAATAATAGTTCTGAATTATTTGACCTTCTGAAGTTTTCTGGAAAGTTATTTCATTCTTTTGCTTTCATTATTCTGGAGAGGTCTTTCTAAATTGAAGATTAGATTAGAAATTTGAGTAAGGAAATCTGGAGAAATTTTGAAGGAAGAAACGAAAGCTATTCGAAAAGGCTGTTGGAATCAAGCGAATCTTCATCGAGTTCTTCAATAGTGTAGGAATCCAGGTTCCATGTTCTCATTTCTCTAGCTTTCACTTTTATAGGTTAAATTGAAATAAATAAATAAAATAGGCTGTTTGTGAAAAAAAATTCTTTTGCTGTGTTAGAAATGAATCTGGATTGCAAACAAACAGAGTGGAAAAAGATCAATCTTTTATTAAAATAGATTTGTAACATTTATCCTTATATATTTATATATACACATGTATACATTTGCATAATATATGTATATTGATATAAATATATATTGTGTTGTTTTTGTAAGAAATTATTTCTTTTGAATGATTTGATAAAATTGGATATATATACATCTATATATGATTGCACAGACGTATATATATATATTATTTTGCATTTAAAATTTTATATGATATTGTGTTGGAGAAATCAAAAATTCGGACTGTACCTCTGTAGGCGCCCATGAGCATTGGGAAGAGCCTTTTAATGAAATTAAATAATAATAAAAAAGAAGAAAAAAGTAAATTTTGTTTTTATGAGAGTTGGGGAGGGACGGTGCTGGCCGTACCCCCCCGTACTCCCCTCTGCGCACCCCACTGGCTGCCACAACAGTCATCATGACTGCTGCGCGTCATATGGCAGCGGCCGGATGGCTGTGTTTATTAAATGTTTTATATGTCCGGCCGTGTTTATTAAATGTTTTTTTAATTAAATGTTTTATATATATATAAACATACATGTGTGTATATATACTTAAAAAAAAAGAAATTAAATTTTTTATGTATATTTATTGTTTTCATTTTAGTATTAAAAAAGGTATATATATTTATTGTTTTCATTTTAGTATTAAAAAAAGCTATATATATATATAAGCAGAGAGAAGATGAATAAGCAAAACGTTATATTGTTTTATTTTTGAATATTTGATTTTATGGTTGTAATGGTTGTATTGGGAAATTAATTCAATCAATTAATTGTGAATGAATTAGATTTAAATTGTGCAATCTAGTAAATTGATTTATTTCCCTTTATGGTTATTGTTTTAGTGTAATCGATGTGGGAACCCTGTTGTATTATGAACCCAATTTTGATTGTTGTGAATCCTAGTTTTCCAGAGGCATATTCTTATCTTTGGATGTTACCCTCATTTTATGTGCTCGGGATGTTACATGATTTTAGCATTATAATTTTGGAAGGGTTGTACAAGATTGTGGAGATTTTGATTATGGGTTATCGTGAGATGGGTAATGCCTCGCATGTCTTTGTTTTGCGTTATATACTTTATACGTTATGGTACAACCCTTGTCTTGTTTGGTTTATATTTTGGGATCTTTTCGGAGAGTGGCTCTTCGTGGGGGCCAGCTCCTCGAAAGGAGGAAGAGCTCAGGATAACCCACGTAAGAATAATGTAACAAGTGAAAACCTAATAATAGAACTTAGGGGGATGGGTAGTAAAACACATAAGATAATAATATTGGATACCTAGTCTATGCATTAGGGCTATCACAGACTAATGATAGGCTGAGAAGGTCGTGGTCGGCAAAGTCGTAATCTCATCCTTATGAGAGGTTGACGGCTCTGCATGAACTACCTTATGGGGCCGACGCCTCAAGTAGGAGGAAGGACCAGGATAACCATAGATGGGGGCCGACGCTTCGGTTTGGAGGAAGGGCCATGATAACCCATGTAGGCTATGCGATGACACTCTCCACTAGACACCCTTGTGCCTTGTATCTTGTTGCCTCTGGAATTGTATTCTATTTATTGTTTCAATTTCATTTGGAAATGTTTCGTGATTGTTCTTTGGTGACTTGTTTAATGGTTATTGCCTTAGTTACTGTGATGAGTTTTATGGCTTTATGTTATTATGTTGACTCATGGATGTTGTCGTTTATGCTATTGGTAGTCCCTGTTGTTGTGTTGAGTTATTGTACCATGTTGTTTTTATTGGAGTTAGTTTTGGCATTCATGGTCGAGATTACTTCCTTGTCACCTCTGAGCACGGGGGGTGGGTTATTCTTAACCCACGTGGTTGGGTGGAACATGCTTCGCACCTGTTGGGTTCCCCATCAACATCCTTTCCCCATCGACGTCCATTTGTCTCAACATTTCTCAGTTGGAGTGTGTACCAGTTGTTCACTTTGTAATTCAGATGTTACTGTACTATGTATTATCCCACATGTATGGGAGATTTATTGTACTTCATTTATTGTGATCATGTAATGTAATGTTTAAACGATGTTGTAATATTTAGGAACCTTTGTAAACATTATTGTAAGAGATTCATTATGATTGTAATATGTGATGTAATGATACTGTACTTATGGTTCATGGACATACTCCTGTAAATGGATATTGTAATATTATGATGATTGTAATTTTAATAAGTTATTTAGTTTCATCTTTTACCTTTTTGTTAATAGTTGTTATGCGACGTGACCTCGCATGCCCCAGAGAACTAGGTGTGATAATGTTAATGTGCAATGAGAATATGATTTAATGTTAGTTGCATGTTTACTTTGTATTTTTTTTTAAAAAAAACATTGTTTGCAATGTTGTTCTCTGGAATTTGCACGACGGGCGTTACATTTATTATGAATAAGTATATAATATAGTTTAAATAGAACTATGTTGCAGACAAGAGCATTTTATAGAACTATTATTTGAAATTAATATATCTTAAACATGTAGTTCTGGGGAGAAATAATTATGTATCCACAAATTATACAGGCAATAAGACAAAAGAGGCTCCACTATAAATTTATTATAATATAATATAATAAATTTATATTATACTATGTGCAAAATTTATAATGTAGATAGAAATAGAGAAAATTAATAAACAATAAAAAACATAGATTTTCACGTTTTAATATATTATAAAACTTGATATTCTATTTTCATTTTAATATATTTTAATATAATAAATTTATAGTATATCTAATTATTCATTTTATTTATATTTTAATATTTTCAATTGTAGAGAATAGGATCCTACCTTTCATTCCTGCCATTTTCACTTTACAATTGTTTTTCATGGCTCACCGTTTGCATGGCTATTTGCTTTCCATAAAAGTCCGGTGACACCATTTGCATGGCTCACCGGTTTAAAAGCCATTACATTAAAGGTTTAATTAATAACAAATTTTTAAAGTAAAATAAATAACATGAATAAGTAGCATGTGTTGCCTCACAAAAGAGGCTCCACTTATATAGGCTTTTATGCTAAAAAAATGCTTTATTTTTAGACTTAGATGGAGGCTCTCATGCCCACGAAGTGCAATATTTAATACAGATTTGAATTACTTTAAATATGCTTTTATAAGAATAAAAAATATTTTAAATATATATTCAATACAATATATATTCAAATAATACATATCTATATCTATAAATATTTTAATTTGTCATTACCATATATATATATATTAATTCATATTGCATCACATATACATATTTATATACATACATATATATTGTATCTCATATATATACATATATATTATATACGTTATAATCCATTAACACAATATACTTTTAATCTATCTAACATATTTCTCATTCAATATTAGATAATTGATTTACATTGAAAAACAAAAATCATTAAACACTTTAATTTTCTTTTGGACAAGGAAAACAAAACTTGACAAGGTTAAACTTAATAGTATGTGTCTGTATAATTTGTGGATACATAATTAAAATGTTGTTGTCTGCAACATAGTTCTATTTAAACTATATTATATACTTATTCATAATAAATAACATGAATAAGTAGCATGTATTGCCTCACAAAAGAGGCTCCACTTATATAGGACATCCTCCTCTTCATGCTATTTATTGATTTTTGAAATTAAAATAATCAATAAATTAATATAGGACAATGTGAGGAATAATGTGCAAGGTGAGTCATTTATAATATAATATATAAATTACATAGTATCCTAATATAATTTACATTTGTAAAATCTCAATAATGTGCAAAATGTCAGGAATGATGAAGAAGAGGATGTCCTATATAAGTGGAGCCTCTTTTGAATAACATGAATAGGACATCCTCCTCTTCATCATTCCCGACATTTTGCACATTATTGAGATTTTACAAATGTAAATTATATTAGGATACTATGTAATTTATATATTATATTATAAATGGCTCACCTTGCACATTATTCCTCACAATGTCCTCCAATTTATTGATTATTTTAATTTCAAAAATAATTAAATAAATGGTTTAAATTTATAAAATAATTATAAAATAAATAAATTATAATTTAATTAATTTAAATAATTTAAATAATTATGAATAAGTAGCATGTATACAATAAAAACATAGATTATCCAATTATTCATTTTATTTATATTTTAATATTTTTAATTGTAAGAACATGGAACCTTTCACTCCTCCCATTTTCACTTTGCAATTATTTTTCATGGCTCACCATTGGCATGGCTATTTGCTTTCCATAAAAGTCGGGTGACACCATTTGCATGGCTCACTGGTTTAAAAGCCATTACATTAAAGGTTTAATTAATAATAGATTTTAAAAGTAAAATAAATAACATGAATAAGTAGCATGTATCACCTCACAAAAGAGGCTCCACTTATATAGGCTTTTATGCTAAAAAAATGCTTTATTTTAAAACTTCAGTGGAGACTCTCAAGCCCACCAATTGCATTATTTAATACAGATGTGAATTACTTTAAATATGCTTTTATAAGAATACAAAATATTCTATAAAAACATTATATTTTAATATTTTCAATTGTAAGAACAAGCAACCTTTCATTCCTCCATTTTCACTTTGCAATTGTTTTTCATGGCTTACTGTTTGTGTGGTTATTTGCTTTCCATAAAAGTTGGGTGACACCATTTGCATGGCTCACCGATTTAAAAGCCATTACATTAAAGGTTTAATTAATAACATATTTTTAAAGTAAAATAAATAACATGAATAAGTAGCATGTATCACCTCACAAAAGAGGCTCCACTTATATAGGACATCCTCCTCTTCATCATTTTGCACATTATTGAGATTTTACAAATGTAAATTATATTAGGATACAATGTAATTTATATACTATATTATAAATGGCTCACCTTGCACATTATTCCTGACATTGTCCTCCATTAATTTATTGATTATTTTAATTCCAAAAATCATTAAATAAATGATTTAAATTTATAAAATAATTATAAAATAAATAAATTATAATTTAATTAATTTAAATAATTGAAATAATTATGAATAAGTAGCATGTATACAATAAAAACATAGATTATCCAATTATTCATTTTATTTATATTTTAATATTTTCAATTGTAAGAACAAGGAACCTTTCATTCCTCCCATTTTCACTTTGCAATTGTTTTTCATGGCTCACCGTTTGCAATACTTGCTTTCCATAAAAGTCGGGTGACACCATTTGCATGGATTACCAGTTTAAAAGCCATTACATTAAAGGTTTAATTAATAACATATTTTAAAAGTAAAATAAACAACATGAATAAGTAGCATGT
Organism: Sequoia sempervirens; assembly: GCA_007258455.2. Classification (NCBI taxonomy): domain Eukaryota; kingdom Viridiplantae; phylum Streptophyta; class Pinopsida; order Cupressales; family Cupressaceae; genus Sequoia; species Sequoia sempervirens. The sequence goes on along the minus strand of VDFB02045379.1, from coordinate 7,871 downwards.
ATTGCCTCACAAAAGAGGCACCACTTATATAGGACATCCTCCTCTTCATCATTCCTGATATTTTGCACATTATTGAGATTTTACAAATGTAAATTATATTGGGATACTATGTAATTTATATATTATATTATAAATGGCTCACCTTGCACATTATTCCTCACATTGTCCTCCATTAATTTATTGATTATTTTAATTTCAAAAATCATTAAATAAACGATTTACATTTGTAAAATAATTATAAAATAAATAAATTATAATTTAATTAATTTAAATAATTATGAATAAGTAGCATGTATATAATAAAAACATAGATTATCCAATTATTCATTTTATTTATATTTTAATATTTTTAAATGTAAGAACAGGGAACCTTTCATTCCTCCCATTTTCACTTTGTAATTGTTTTTCATGGCTCACCGTTTGCATGACTATTTGCTTTCCATAAAAGTCGGGTGACACCATTTGCATGGCTCATCGGTTTAAAAGCCATTACATTAAATGTTTAATTAATAACAAAACACCATTTGCATGGCTCACCGGTTTAAAAGTCATTACATTAAATGTTTAATTAATAACAAAATTTTAAAGTAAAATAAATAACATGATAAAGTAGCATGTGTTGCCTCACAAAAGAGGCTCCACTTATATAAGTTTTTATGCTAAAAAGATGTTTTATTTTTAGACTTCCGTGGAGGCTCTCATGCCCACCAAGTGCAATATTTAATATAGATTTTAATTACTTTAAATATGCTTTTATAAGAATAAAAAATATTTTAAATATATATTCAATACAATATATATTCAAATAATATATATCTATATATTTAAATATTTTAATTTGTCAATACCATATATATATTAATTCATATTGCATCACATATACATATTTATATACATACATATATAGTGTATCTCATATATATACATATATATTATATACGTTATAATCCATTAACACTATACTTTTAATCTATCTAACATATTTCTCATTCAATATTAGATAATTGATTTACATTGAAAAACAAAAATCATTAAATACTTTAATTTTCTTTTCGACAAGGAAAACAAAACTTGACAAGGTTAAACTTAATAGTATGTGTCTATGAATAAGTAGCATGTATTGCCTCACAAAAGAGGCTCCACTTATATAGGACATCCTCCTCTTCATTCTATTTATTGATTTTTGAAATTAAAATTGTTGGAAGTGACACGGTTCTGAGAGGGGGGGTGAATCAGAACCTTACTGTTTTATTCAAAAATTCCTTACAAATTTTGCAATAAGAAACATATAACAGAATATCCACAATTTATGCAGGAGAAGTATAATCATTCATCATGAGCATAAAGAAATGAAACTCACAACCATGAAGAAACACCAAATTTGTGCCGAGTGGAAAACCCTCCAAAATCTCATGATTTTGTCATAGGGAGAAAAACCACTCCATGAACCTGTAACTTCTATTCATTCCAACCTTTTACAATCGGCAGTCAATACTGCTCAGAAAAACTCACAACTTATATACATATACAAACGTGCATATATCACTCGCACATGTACACAAGTTTATGATTTAAAACTTTCAGTCTCACTTATCCTCAGATATATATATATATATATATATATATATATATATATATATATATATATATATATATATATATATATATGTTTTTCACACACACACATATATGCATCTAAAGATTACAAGTGTATATATTAACTTCGAAACAGAACAGTTGCAAATTTCTAACTGAACCAGTTAGAAACTGTTCAACAAACTTTCTCTTAAAGATGCTTCAAAAACAGTTTCAGATTTCGAATCTGTTTTAGATGAAACTGATAATCATTAAGCTTCAGATTACGAATCTGTTTTAAACAAAACTGATAATCATTAAGCTTCGATTGAGAGATATTCGAAGACAGTTTCCATAACGGCTTTATGCTTTGTAACTGACTGAAAACGTTTACATATTTCCTTTTGAAAACTGTATATAATACCCTGGGTAAAAACCCCAAAAAGATTATTCAAACTTCTAAAAACTGCATAACCATGTTCCGGGTTTGAGACCCTTTTTTAAGAATGTAAAACCTTCATACCTGTTATGCCCAAGATTCTGCCCAAAGAACCTCATACCTGAAACACAAGTCTCTATTCGGCCTTAATACCTGAAACACAAGACTCTGTCCAGCCTTAGGAAGTTTCTTCCCTCTTTCATACGCCTCAGATCCTCATACATGAGCAAAAACAAACATATAAGCAACCTTTCATTCTTTCTGAGAAAGATAAGTGTAAAACCTGAATCTTTATTTGAAATAAAAAACAAACAATGAACCTGCATGAATCCATCAATCATCTTGCCTGTTTCGCACCAAAAATGTCTTGACTGAACCAATTACTTCCTGTTTGATTTGCAGAAAGAATTCAACTTCCAGAAACAAAACGCAACAAAAACCGTTTGCCCAGAATAAACGATACCCACAACCTTAAACAAATTTAACCAAAATTTGGAGTCCGCCATGCAGAGTTAATACTTGGCGAAAGGACTGACAAAAAATCAATAATGCATTTAGACTTTGTTAGTTTACGGTGGTCACAAAAAAACTGCCGACAACATCATTAAACCCTTTTCAATTTTTCACTTAAACAAATGCTATTGCATATATTCCATGCTACGTCCAAAAAGCCATTATACTTTTCATGCCACATCAAATGCCACATATAACATTTTGCCAACAAAACAAATCTGCCACGTATTTGCCGGATGACAGATAAGTTAACAATCTCCCCCATTTTTGATGCAATTTTTTTTCACCATTTCATGAAATGAACTGAAATACCATGATGATTATAAACAAGATAATGAACTGAAATGCCAAGCAGATTTACCATGTTTTACCATGAAAACAAGTGCAACCAAATACAAGAACCAAACCTGAACAAACCAAAACTGCTGTGCCAAAGGATCAAACAACCAAACCTGAACCTGTATGAACCTGTATAAACCTGTGCCAAATCAGAATCACAACTGAACTGTGCCATTCACAAAACTGAAATGAACTGTGCAAAACTGAACTGTGCCATTCACAAAACTGAAATGAACTGTGCAAATTACTCCCCCAAAATTTATGCATCAAAAATCTAACCATCTGCTTGAAATACTCTTCTGTGAAAGAAGCAGAAATCTAACATAGAATATGAAAAGTAAAAAACTTATTCCAGCATGGATTGAGAGAAGACTCCCAATCGAATTCTGAACTGTTCAAACAATTCTCTAGGAAGAGCTTTGGTAAAAATATCAGCAACTTGGAATTTAGAAGGTACATGAATAAGAATGACCTCATTTGATGACACATGTTCACGAATAAACTGCAACTTGATAGCAACATGCTTAGTTCTAGAATGCATAACAGGATTTTTAGAAATCTGAATAGCACTGGTATTGTCACAAAGGATTTTCAGAGGTTTTTGAACATGAATACCCAAATCTGAAAGCTGATAAGACATCCAAATTAACTGAGTACAACATGCTGTTGCAGCAATAATTTCAGACTCAGTAGTAGAAATAGTGACACATTCTTGTTTTTTACTGTGCCAAGCAACTAACCGATCACCTAAGAAAAATGCAGCACCACTAGTACTTCGTTGATCATCTTTACATCCACCCCAATCAGCATCTGTATAACCAATGAGAGAAAAATCATCATTTTTTGGATACCACAAACCATAATCCAAAGTACCTTGTAAATATTTAAAGATACGGTGAACAGCATTGAGATGAGATTGACGAGGAGCTGCTTGATATCTAGCAACTTGACATACAAAATGCATTATATCTGGTCTAGAAGCAGTAAGATATAAAAGACTTCCTATCATAGATCGATACTTCTTTGATCAACAAGAGGAGATTCATCAATTTTCATCAACTTACATCCAGTTTCCATTGGTGTACCAACTGGATTACAAGTATCCATTTGAAACCTTTTAAGCATTTCCTTAGCATATTTCAGTTGAGAGATAAACAAACCATGTTCAAGCTGAGAGACTTGAATTCCCAAGAAAAATGTCAAAGGTCCTAACATAGACATTTCAAATTCTGACTCCATGATTCCTGAAAAAGTTTGTGCTAAATGATCATTAGTAGAACCAAAATAATATCATCAACATATATTTCATCAGCCAATAAATTTTCATTGTCCATTTTTGTATACAAAGTGCTGTCCACATTTCCTTTAACGAATCCATTTGCAATTAGATGTTTATCTAATCTGGAATACCAAGCTCGAGGAGCTTGTTTTAAACCATATAAGGCCTTTTTGAGACGAAGAACATAATCAGGTTTGTTAGAAGATTTGAAACCTTCTGGCTGTTCCATATAAACTTCCTCCTCAAGATATCCATTTAGGAAAGCAGTTTTGAAATCCATTTGGTAGACGGTGAAATTTTTATGAGTGGCATATGCAAGAAAGATTCTGATTGACTCCAACCTTGCAACTGGTGCAAAGGTTTCACCAAAATCAACTCCTTCTTGTTGTGCATATCCTTTGCAAACAAATCTGGCTTTATTTCTGATCACTACACCTTCCTCATTTAGTTTATTGCGGAATATCCATTTTCCACCAATAACATTTTTACCATCAGGTCTGGGAACAAGTTCCCAAGTCTTGTTTTTCTCTGTCTGATTTATTTCATCTAGCATAGCATTTTGCCAACTAGGATTTGATAGAGCTTCTGTTACATTCTTTGGTTCAAAATCTGCTATCAAACAAAATTGTTCAGCAATATTTACTTGTTCTCCTATTTTGGCTTTTCTTCTAGTTAAAATTCCTTTATCAATATCACCAATAACTTGAGACTCAGGATGTCTCTTAGCTATTATTCTAGAAGATGTTTTTATCTTTGATCCATCACTAGTGATTTTAGAATTGGAACAATTTTCTGATTCTATTTTTTCTGCAAGTTCATCTTCATTATCAGTTTCAACTTTATCTTGTTCACAATTTTCATTATGAATACTTTCTGATTCTTGAAAAGATAAACTTTCATATTCTTCATTGCCATTACTGCATACAGATGTTTCATCAAACATAACATTTATTGCTTCTACAATTTTGTTCAGCCTTTTATTAAAGCATTTATATGCTTTGCTATGTGTAGAGTACCCAAGAAAAATCCCTTCATCAGATCTTGAGTTAAAGTTTTCTAGAGAGTCATCATTCTTTCTGATAAAACATTTGCAACCAAATATTTTAAAGTTCTTAACATTTGTTGTTTTCCCATACCATAATTCATATGGTGTATAAGCTGTCCTAATTCTGATTTGAGCTCTATTTAAAATATAGACAGCTGTATGAACAACTTCTTTCCAGAATTTGTCAGCCAGCTTTGCTTCATTTAACATGGTCCTGGCCATTTCTTTGACAGTTCTATTTTTTCTCTCTACAACTCCATTTTGTTGTGGTGTCCTAGCAGTAGAGTATTGTCTTTTTATACCTCGTTTTTCACAATACTCAATAAATTCTTGAGAAGTAAACTCTCCTCCTCTATCTGATCTTAAGCATTTCAGTTTTAAATTAGTTTCTCTTTCCACCATCTTCCTGAAAATTTTGAAACGTTCAAAGGCTTCTGATTTATGTTTCAAAAATGTTACCCAAACCATTCTTGAATAATCATCTATAAACAGCATGAAATATTTTTCATCATTTAAAGAGGCAGTTTTGGTTGGACCACATAAATCAGTGTGTACTAGTTCAAGTGGTCTATTTGACAGATATTCTTTTGTTTTAAAAGAAACTCTTGTTTGCTTACCTTTTATACACTCTTCACAAACAGATGCAGGTTTAGTTATTTGTGGTAGTCCCCTGACCTTTTTGTTCTTGCTGATTCTAGCAAGATTATCAAAGTTCAAATGTCCCAGTCTTTTGTGCCATAGCCAATTTTCTTCTACTTGACTCATAAAGCAGGTATTGACCAATGATGTTTCTTGAATAGTAGAATCTATCAGATTATACAGATTACCATTTGTTCTTAACCCACTGGCAATGACTCTATCTTTCCCATTTTTAATATGACATTCTTTTGCATTGAAAGAGATAGAATATCCATTATCACATATCTGACTGACACTTAAAAGGTTATGTTTCAACCCTTCAACAAAGTACACATCATGTATTGGAGTATCATTATTTAAGATTATTGAGCCTTTTCCTGTTATATAAGCTCCTGAGTTATCACCAAAACGTACAAAACCTCCATCAAAGTTTTCTAAGGTTTTGAATTTGTTCTTACACCCAGTCATATGATGAGAACAACCACTATCCAACACCCATGTTGCAGATTTTTGAGCAAATAAGACTGTTTCAACAATTAAGGACTTTTCATTTGTTTTTACTTGTTTCCATATTTGTTTAGGTCTCAGATTTAATTTACACTGATTTGCAAAGTGACCATAGTAAAAACATTTGAAGCACCTAATAACTTTTCTTTTGCCTTGACTAGTACTATTTTTACAGAAGATTGCTTTGTGCCCAAAAATGTTACAGTTGAAACAATATCCATTGAAAAACAACTTTGTTTTCTGATTAGTAGATTCTTCAGATGAACATTGCAAGACATTCAGTTTTTTATCCTTTTCTTCAAGTAAGAGTTTTTGACTTTCTATAATTAAATTTGCCTTTATTAATTCATCTTGAAGTTTTTGATTTTCAGTCTCATGATTTGGAACTGATTTTTTTAACCTTTTAATTTCTTGCAGGGATTTTAGAAGTTCTTCTTCAAGATCTACTTCTATTTCTAAATCAGATGAGGATTCAGGCTCATTTGATTCAAATTTAGAAGTATGTACTATTTCAGCCATAAACAATTTTTCCCCTTCTTCATCTGCATCACTGGATTCCTCATTTGGATTTTCTTTTGAAAAAAGACTTTTCTTTTTGAAATCCTTAAACCTTTTATTCTGATTCCAAGGCTTCTTTCTAGAAAACTTCTCAGATTTCTCATCACAATCATCAAGTTCAATGTTTGGACATCTAGCAGCAAAATGTCCTAATTGACCACAACTGAAACATTTAGGTTTGCTTCTATATTTCTTTGCCATTCTTTTAACCAATAATGCTTCTAAAGCATCAGTTAGATCTGAATCACTCTCATCATTCTTTTCAACCTTAAAGGCTGATTCTTTTGATGAAGAACTAGCTTGATTGCCAATTCTCATTTCATATGCAGTTAGGGTTCCCTGAAGTTGATGTAAGGTCATTTTTGAAAAACTTTTCTTTTCTTCTAATGTAGAAATTTTTGTTTCAAATTTAGGTAGGACTGATCTAATAACCTTTGAAACAACATCATGTTCTTCTATGTCTTCACCTAGACCCTTCCTGGCATTCACAACTTCCTCAATTCTTAAGAAATATGCAGCAATGGTTTCATCCTCACTCATTTTCAGATTGTCAAACTAAGTTTTAAGAGTAATCAGTTTAGATTCTTTAACCTTGTCATCTCCTTGATAAATAGTTTCAAGTTTTACCCATATATCATTTGCAGATTTACAATAAATGACTTTGGCAAAGACATCTCTAGTAAGACCACAAAGAAGTGCATATCTAGCCTTCTTATCTAACTCAAATTTTAGTTTCTCATCAGCATCAGTAGGAACTGACGCTGGAACAGTGTATTTTGTTGTTACAACATCCCACATCCTTACATCTAGAGAATGTATAAATGCTTCCATTTTAACTTTCCAGAAAACATAATCATTTCCATCAAATAAAGGTGCCCTATTAAGGAAAGCTCCTTCAGAATGTGCCATAACTTCCAATAACCAGAGATCAATTCCTAAAGGGAATCCTACGCTCTGATACCACTTGTTGGAAGTGA
>VDFB02045376.1:0-45568 GCA_007258455.2 Sequoia sempervirens | reverse complement strand
CTGATAAGGTGTTGATCTACATTTTCTAGAATTTGAAATCTCTATTTTAGGCTTTTGTTTGCTGCTGTTACATTTTTGTTTTAGTTTTCTGATTTGTTATTTCAACATTTAATTCATTGCATCTAGCTTAATTTGCTCCATTTAGTGCATTGTCAAAATTCAAAATTGCATTTACAACATTTCATTTTTAGTTTATTGCATTGTGTAATTAGTAAATTGCATCGTTTAGAATATGAAAATTTCATTTCATTCTAAGGTCATTGCATTGCCTCTTTTCATTTTGGGTTTGCACACTAGGTTTGTAAAACTTGTATAAGCTTTACAACTTGGTGTCCTATTAGCAATACTATTATAAGATGTATTTTGAGGCTCATGTCATCTCGCGATATCTCACTCACTATGGATCTTGGGTTTTCTAGCTCTCTTTCTGATAGTGTTGATAATCAACCCTCTATGGCTCATAGTTTGCATACTTCATGTTTCCCATTACTTACACTAATGTGCATGATGTCCATCTCTCCCAAGAAGACATAAAAAGGTTAGATGAAAAACTAGAAAATTTACAAGACCATATCCTTAGTGAAAGCATAGACATTAGCATGGTTCCTATTATACAAAATCTAAGGAAAGTGCTTAAAACTAGAAACAAAACACAAATTGTCTATATCCTTAGTTGCTTCTTTCATGAGTACTTGAATAAACAAGACAATAATGACATACATGCCATAGCCAACTTTATTGAAGCTAGTGAAATGAAGAATGATGTGATGAATGTTGACACAGATGATGACAACATGGATACTATTGAACAAGGTCTTGTCGATACTGTGGTACCATTTATTGAAGCTAGACCTCATAAGGGCTCAACTAAAAAGCCTCTTGATATTGGTTTCTCACAAAATGACATACTTAAACATGCACCTGATGGTCCTCTTTACATAGTTGGCCAAATCAATGATAAGCCCACTAATGGGATATCAATAGACCTCATAAGGGCTCAACTAAAAGCCTCTTGATATTGGTTTCTCACAAAATGACATACTTAAACATGCACCTGATGGACCTCTTTACATAGTCGGCCAAATCAATGATAAGCCCACTAATGGGATATTAATTGATCCCATCCGTGGAGAGAATGTGATCACTGAAAAATTTCTATTTGTGCATGAACTATATCAAGATACATATGACAAACCAAAAGAATGGATCAAGATGCATAATGGTTTTACTTGTCCTATGATTGTCTTGATAGATCTCTCTTTAAAAGTTGGACCAAAAAAATTAAGTGTCTCATTCACCATCATCCCACAATTGGACCACTTTCATGTGAAGTTAGAATATCCATGGCTTCACTCCATGAATGTAGTCCCTTTTATTGTGCATAAATGCTTAAAGTTTCCATTTGGCAATGATATCTTTAGTGATATCAAGTTTGCACGAGCCATAATGTTTATTGCTAAGTGATTTCTAGATTCAATTGTGTGTGAATTTTTTTGCATCAACGTTTCAGATCACATTTTGTGATCCATCATCAGGATGAAAGTAGAGAACACTAGGATAAAAAATAAACCTAATGATGGATCACAAAGTGTGATCTAAAACGTTGATGCAAAAAATTCACAATCCAAAAATCACTTAGCAATTAATGATATCTTTACTGTACATCATAATGAGTTTAATCCTACATCGTCCTAAAGGAAATTTTTATTAGATTTCTTTTGGCCCGAGCCTATGGAACCTATTAAACCTCGTGAGGATTTTTTTTTCAAATCATATCAAAAGTTCAAGGCAAAGCACATAGTAGAATTATCCCTTCGAAACATGCCTCAACCTATGACTAAAACACTTATCCTTGACAAAGCAATGATTGAACATATAAACATCCAAGATCAACCTATAACACATCCTCCTATAATTTCTTATAAAAGACCACAGTATAATGAAACTAATCTCATTGTCCCTCCTAAAATCAAGCAAGTATACAAATATAAAGAGAAAGTGGTTGAACAACCTCCTATTGTTTCTTCCATTCCTCCCAAGGAAGAGAAGGAACCTATGATTGAAAAACCCACTCTTACAAAAACATAAATTGGCAATAGATTGAAATGAAATCGAAGTGCTAGAGAGCATAGGAATAGATTCTATGCTATTGCTTGCATGATACAAACCAAAGAAGACATGAACAACATAGAAAATCAAAATCTGAACTTACCTGAAGTAATACATGATGACTTTATACCCTTTCCACAACATAAACAAAAACCTTCCATGGAAATTGTCATTCGACCTCCTATTGTGATTAATCTAGATGATGACATTGATATTGCAAAGATATATGAACAAGTGCATGATGAATTGAACACTTTTTTTTCTTCTTCTATGAGCTTAAATGACAAATCTCCTAAAAAGAGTGTTGAACTTGGTGCTTCCCCTAGTTTGACACTTGTCATTGTTCCTTTGGCTAGTTGTCCCCCTTCCATTTATACAGATTGAGATTGGGATGCAACTGAATTGCTCTAGGTTGACTTGCATGTTCCTTACTAGTCTTGTGCTTTTTCATGTTTCTTTATGTGATTTCATGTGCTTAATGTGACCCCCCATGATATTTTGTTTGATGTATATCTCTCTTTTTGTGGATTCTTCTGTATGTACCTACATTCTTCTCAATGTCATAAAATATTTTTCATTTTTCTTGTGTTTTTCCTTTTGGGGATGACGCAAGGTGTTGAGACATTTAGGTCTCTTCCATGTTGACCCAAAAGATTGTCCTTGATCTTTTATTTTTCTTGTGTTTTCCTTTGGGGATGACACAGTACGTTGAGACATTTAGGTCTCTTCCATGTTGACTTGAAAGGATTTTTCTTTGTTTTCTCTCTCTTTGTGTCATTCTTCTAGTTCTATGAGTATTTGGTGAATGATGATAGTTTCAAGCTCTAAAAACAACATTGTAGCATAGACATATTGACCCCGAATCCATAGATCTAGTACAAAAATAGAAATAAATGACTAAAAAAACTACTAAAAATTGGTCACATGACCATTAGTAGTTTATTGCCAATCATTTATAACACAACCAAATTCATGACTAAACCATTTTTAGTCATTTATTCATTGTTTTGATTGATCAATTTGGTGGTATATTTAGTTGTTAATTTAGTCATTGATTGTTGTTAACTGATCATTTATTTAGTCATAGTAGTCATTTATTTAGTCATGATAGTTGTTTATTTATTCATGGTAGTTGCTTATGGTAGTCATTTATTTAGTCATGGTAGTCATTTATTTTAGTCATTGTATTCATTTATTTAATCATTGTAGTCATTTATTTTAGTCATGGTAGTCATTTATTTATTCATGTTAGTCATTTATTTAGTCATGATTTAGTCATTTATTTGGGTGAATCAGTGATTCAAATTACAAATAAAATCTAACTTAATTAATCTTCTCAAATTTATGCATATAAACTTCAAGTATCATAGATATTCAAATGTTGAGAGAAGCACCATGAAATGAAGACTAAAATGCTTGAACAAATATGATTGATTAAACACAAGAGGAGCCACAAGACAATATTTATGAGTGGAGAAAAAACCACTATGTAAATTTACTTCATTAAGCCTCATTGAAAAATCAAAACCTCACTGGTTACATTCAATGTCTTAGTGACAACTACCTCACTGGTAAAGTAAAACCTCACTATTTTACATTTGAGCTATTGAGCTTGTACAAATTATAGCCCCCAAGATCCTAAACAACAAATCAAAAAAATCCTTGTGCAAGAACTAGTATGTCCAAAAGATATAAACCGAACCTCAAATAGGGTGAATAAGAGACATCATAGTGGATCAAAAATCTAGAAAATGTAATTTAGGTACACCAAAATTCCAATGTCCTTACCATTTACTTCTTTATTTTCCACCACGAAACTGTATATTCTATGTAGAGCAAAGAATTAATACATAAATCTAGAAAAGATTCTGCATGAGAATTCATTGCTCCAAAAAATCAATCTTTTCCTCAAGAGCAAAGCCATCAAACATCTGTGAGTTGTATTTGAGGCTCGAAAGGGGAGGCAAAATTACTCTGAATAAAACAGACACAAGATTTACTTCAAATAATTTACTATCTCCAAATCTCACCGAAGCACACACTCTCGTGGCTCTCTCATGCAAGATTTTCTCTCCCATAACAATGGGAAGAGCTCGATAACCACTACTAAAGCATTGCTTGAGCCTTCAAAAAGCCTAAAAGGAAAGAAAAAATGGACATTAACAAATTAAAAATGGGCAATACACCCAAGCCCAAAATGAATACTATAAAAATAGTAAACACATTTTTTTCTTGTCAAGATGCAACTATCACTAGTATGGTCCTTTTGGAAGGGTAGAAGGGTAGCGATTTAATACTTGCCACTATTGGTTTTGGCTCCTCCAAACTCTTCCTTGTTGGTGTTCACCTTTCACTTCTCCAATTTGGTGAGTTGCAGCCTGAAAATAAGGTTTTGACGAGGGTTTTAAAGTATGTTTATTAAAATGAAAATTACAACCAATATCCTAATAATGTGCACATTTAGATTTTAACACTACAACTTCCCTTTCCTTGCATAGTGAGGTACATAGTGTTGGTTGCTTTAAAAGGTTTTGCAGAGATTAAAAGAAACCAAGAAAAAAAAATTAAAAGGAAAACATGAAGAAAAGGAGACAAAACGAGGCAAGGAGAAAATGAACATTCACTCATAAATTAAATGGTTTTTCCACTAGCCTTGCCATGAAAAAACACTCCCAAATATTTATTTAATCCCTAGAACACAAAAATAAAATAAATTTATTATAGAATATTCAAAACTGACGCCTCCATCATGAGCTTGAATGATGTATCTATTCCTACAGTGCTGCCAACATACAACCCTCGTTTCAGTATGTAGTGGGGCGTCAATATGGCGTTTTGACGATGGTTTTAGAGTATGTTTATTAAAATCAAAATTACAAGGTTCAAACCTCGTGGGGTCACTCTCTACCACGTCAAAAATAGAGTTTGTTGTTTACCCTCGTATTAAGGGGATGCTCCTTGGTGAACTAGTGGGACTTCTTGCCTACAGTGCAAACAACCAAAGCCCAAACCTTAATATTAAACTTTTTTTCCCTAATTTTGATTTTTCTTGTTAATGGCTTGAGCAACATACTCTTGTTGGGTACTTTGTTGGGAGGAATCTCCCTGAGAGTGTTCTTAGAGAATGGGTCCACAAGGCCTAGGTCCCTCATGGGGTCTGCCTTGATATGGTCCAAAATTTAACAAAGGGTTTTTTTCTTTTCCATTTTGCAGAGGTCAGTCATGTTCAAGAAATCCTGAATCATGGTCCCTAGTATGTCAAGTCTTCTTTGTTGGTTTTCCAATCATGGACCTATGAATTCACTGTATCGGATGACACCAAGTTGCAGGTCCTGATCTGGATTGAGTTTCCAAGGTTTCCTTTTCCTTGTGTGCCTTTTTTGAGTCATATTGTGTCCTCTTTAGGGAAGGTCATTTGTATTGAGCCAGATAGGTTTTTCTAGGCTTGACCCCAAAAACAAGTCTGTGTTGAAGTGGACCTTTCACAAGATTTGAAAGACTTCATTGACATTCAAATTGGAGCTCTCTAAAATACCTAGAAGGTCACTTATTTTAATCTTCCGAACACATGGTATAGATGTTATTCCACATACCACAAGATCAAGGACTTCCCTTTGGCAGTGCCTCATACTCCTCCGCCACAAGAATCTAAAAAGCTCCATCAGGCGGATAATTATGTTGCCAAACTTGATGAAAAATGGAACATGGTTATGAACCAAAATATAATTCTAGTGGCTTTGGGATGGTTTCCAATGTCCATGAGCCACCTAAAGATGTTTCAAACCCTTCGACAAAGGGGAAAGAGGCCCTGGTCGAGGCTAATAATATTCCAATGCGGCCCAGGCCAAAGGCTACACCTCATCCTATTGTCGTTATGATAGCACAACTGAATGTATCTCCTCCCATGATGGGAGATCAATGGTGATCTCGTATTCCTTCTCTACCATTAGAAGAAGGAGAATATTTTCAGGAGAAACAAAGATTTTCTTCTCCAAATATTCAAATTGGGTTAGTTCTGCAAGAATTTTTGCCAAATCGCTTCTCCACTCTGAATGAGGAGGAGTCAAACTCTGACGATATGGAGGAGTTTCATCCATGAATTTCCTCTCATGGAATTTTTGAGTTCTAAAAGACCTCTCCAGGAAGTATTTTGTTAGGGATACTTTGTAGAAGTATGCTAGTATTGAAGTGCTTTGTCTCCAAAAAGTTAATTTTTTTGGATTTTTGCTTGCCTTGGCTTGTCAATCTATTTAGCCAGCCAGTCATATGTTTTTTACAACTCATGATGCTAGACGTGGCAGATTTGTCACCCTTTTTTCTCCATGGTGGCATGCTTGTGTGCTTGACCATGGGTCTGACCCCACACATCGGCTCGTTTGGATCCCCCTTAATATTGATAATCACTCTTTTGGGATTATTAATATTTATGCCTCTAATGATGCTATGGAATGCTCTTTGCTATAGTGTTGGATTGTTGAATCATTTCCAGTTGCTACCTAGCTATTGTGTGGGGATTTCAATATGGTTAAGATGAAATATGATAAATATGGAACTCTTCCATTCAGATGGGCAGTTGGAAAATGGGAAGCATGGTTTTACATGCGTAATAAATTGGGGTTCTTTGATCCCAATATTGATCGCCGCCATTCTCATTCCCTTTGTCACACTTGATGTAATTTTTGAGTTAGCTCTAATAGGATATTTAAGCACCTTGATCATGCCATGATCTCAACTCAATCTTTCTTCTCTTTTGACAACTCTTCCCTCCTAGTTAAGCTGTTAGTGGATATGACCTTGTCCAATCATTTCCCCATTTCTTTTTGCATTAAATGGGAGACAAGACAACCTCGAGCCTGCAAAACATAGTTTTTTTAACACATCTCTACTTTTTCATCAGCCCATGTTGGCCCACATTCATAGAGTCTAAAATTTGGAGTGTAGGCCACCTCATAATATAGGCTGGAATAATTGGTGGAATTATGCTATCACTCGTACAACCAGATTTATACGTATTTATGGGTGCTAGCTGGCCATTTTTGTCGATGGTCTTATGAGGCTACCACAGCTAACCTGCACTTAGCTACTGATGCTCTAGTGGCTAGCCATTTCTCCCCATCATTACAAGTCAGGGTGGTGGAATTTAGACACAAAAAGTAAGTTGTAGACAATTATGCTGCTATATGTGCGCAAATCAAAGCTAGATTGCACTGGTTAAAGATTGGCGATCGTGCCTCCAAGGATTTCTTTTTGGACCTGTATGCTAGACACTCATCTCCTAGCATAAAAAAACTAAAGAAGGAACCCAGGTGCTTTCTAAGCTACCTGACATTCTCCAGGCCTTTGTTGGACATTAAGAACAAGTTTTCATTGCACAGGAGTAAATGTTAGAGTGGCAGCAAGCCCTTCAGGATTGTATTGTTGTTGTGCCAAATAGGCTATCTTCAGCGCATAAATATTTTTGTGAACAATTACTCACAGTTGAAGACTTGAAGGAAGCCATTCATTTCATGGATGATGACAACGCCCCAGGGATTGATGGTTTCCATTGTGAATTTTACAAGGCCGTTTGAGACTGTGTTGGGCATGACTTGCATAAAGTCTATCTTGAGGCTTTCGATTCCAAATCCTTGGGTAATATAATTAATAAAGAAAATATTAAATTCATACCTAAGCCTAGAGATCCTAAGGATATCTAGAACTGGAGAACTATCATGCACTCCTCAATGTCTCTTACAAAATCATCACCAAAGCTTTGGCTCTGAAGATCCACCATCTTTTGTCTCAGATTATGCGCCCAGAGCAAACTGGTTTTATCAAATCCAAATTTATTCTAGATAATATCATTGCTATGTGGGAAGGTAGGAAGTGGGCCAGGCGTTCGAACCAGAAAACTATTTTTCTCAAAATTGACTTTGCTAAAGCTTATGACCACATTGAGTGGCCTTTCATTTTGGCCATGTTGAAATCCTTGGGGTTTGGGCCTAATTTCATTTAGGTTGTCCAAATTCTTTTCTCAAACACCTCTACTTGTATCACCATTAATGGTTGTCAATCTCTTGCCTTGGGTCTATTCCTCTCCATTTGGCAAGGATGTTTGCTTGCTCCTTCTCTTTATGTGCTTGTTGCCGAAGGATTTGGCTATCTATTGGCCAATGTGGTTTCTCAACAACATGTTAAAGACATTGCCCTGCCTAACTACTAGGCTCAACTTGTTAATGGCCATTTTTTTGATGACTCTTTCCTCACCCTTCTAGAGGAAGAAAATAATATTAAGATGGTTCTTTAATGTCTTAACATTTTTTTTCTTGCATCTGGCTCCACCATTCAGTGGCATAAAACTTTATGTTATAAGAAGCCTATTCTTCCCACTCCTCACTAGTTTCATTAGTACGAATGGAAATGGATTGGGCCAGGGGAAATCTTTTGGTTTCTGGGCATTCCCTTCACCTTCCAGGCTTCTCCAGTTGAGTTGTGGCAAGCTTTTCTCTCGAGGATTGAGCAAAAACTAGCCTATTGGGTTACCAAGCCTCTTTCTCTGGCAAGGAAATTCCAAGTGTGCTTTAAGATTCTGGTGGCTACACATATTTATTACTCCTCTTGTTGGGCTCCTTCGAAAGCTGCCTATGCCAAGCTTGAAAAGTTACTTCGAGACTTTATTTGGGCCTCTATAAAGTCCCATAGAGGGTTTCACCAAGTTTCTTAGGAGTTCTACTACCTTCCTAGAGACTTTGAAGGACTTGGTCTACTCTCCACTCAACGACAAGGGACTTCCTTGTGTGTGAAATGGATAATTAGAGCCCTTACTAGAGATGAAACCTAGAAAATTCTCCTCAGGCATTGCAATCAATCTGGATTTCCTATTCACAGACCCATCTAGAAGGGGATTGAATCTCAAACACTTCTGGTCATGAAGGAACCAGTCCAAATTATGAGAAATTTTGTGGCCAAGAGCATTTGGAGAGCCTGAGATGCAGTTAAGCCTTGGCTCTACTGGGCCGACTCTGATTTTTGTTATGGGAATTCACTCAATCAACATAATATTTGGTGGTTTCCTCTCTTTGCTAGTAATGGTTAGTCGTGTGCCAAGTTACCTTGGCTTAAGGTGCTAAGGTTCCATAAAAAAGGCATTCAAACTTTGTAGCATGTGTTTCACAAACCCACAATGTGCATTATGTCGTGGGAAGATTTTGGTGCTCTCTACAGTCTTCAAAACCAAGACTATGATACTTATGATGGTCTGGTGAATGCTATTAATGTAGATATGATTCATAAGGTGGGAATTTGTGGGTCCAAGCTCTGGTGGAAGGACTGGAAGTGATATCAAACACCCCTTTTAGGAACTACAAGTCTAGGCTTGGTTATATGTTGCTTTCACCACATTTTCCAATGATTGAAAGTCTAAACCAGAGGTGGCTTCTTCAATCCCCTGCTCATGTCTGGGGAAAAAGATTCTCTGCCACTTGGTCTGCAAGTGTTGAGTTGAAACTCACCCACTTTGCTTGGTGTATTCTTTTCCAAGGCTTTCCTGTGGGGTATCAACTTGTTCATTTGGGGGTCCAAGACCCTCGGTGCCATTTTTGTGGGAAACCTAAGTCTTTTAAGCATCTCTTCTTGTTTTGTACCAGAGCTCAATAGTTTTGGAAATGGATTCATGATTTCTTTTAGCCTTTCAGACCAGAGCCCTTCTCTTGGCATATGGTTTTGCTGAGAGATTCTCCCAGACTTCTTGCTAAATATACTCATCTTTGACACACTTTTAGGGTAGAAATTATCTTCAATATCTAGAAAGATAGAAATTCTTGCATATTTTCTAACACCCACATGGATAAAAATGTTTATTTATATTCTAAAGCTATTATTTTCTCTAATGTGCTCTTGTAGATTCAAGTTCAAGCTAACAAGGTTGCACTTGAGGTGGTTCACCTTTAGGTGATTCTGGATCATTAGGGAAATGCCATGTGTAATTTGGCTCGGGTTCTTGCTTCACCCACTTCCTCTTGCGGTCAGTTGCCCTCTTGGGGCTGACAATAGAGTGGCTATTCTCATCGCCACTCTTAGCCTCCTCTTCGGCATGGTTCCAAGCCTCCTTGGTGGTCTGGTTCTCCTCCTTCACAAGGTGGCCAGGGGTGGCCCTTTGGAGGAGTGGCAGGGAGCAGTGGTGGTGGTTCTGGGTGGCCCTCTGATAATACTCCTGCTACTGGCTTTGGTTGGCCAAATTTTGGTAAATGCTTTTCACATCTGGTGCTTGCAATATTGCTCCAACACTAGGACAAAGAAGATAAAGATAAAGATGTTGATGATGGTTGGGGTCCTCCTCTTGACGTCACTCTAGACCCTGCTAATGTATGGAGAAAATTTTGGATGACAAAGACCCTCCTAGCTCTGCTGGTACTGCTTTGGCCACTTAATTTCCTTTTTTATGTTTGTAATCTTAGACTTTTGGGCTAGGTCCATGTGATTGATCTATTTTTTGTTTTTATGGGTGCTACCCATGTGACTCTCAAGGTGTGACTTCTTACCACCCACCTTTTTTTGCGAATATGTATTTTAATCTTTATAATTAATATAGATTGGTGCCTATTCGTTAAAAAAAAATTACTACCCGTCCAAATTTGGGCTTATTTGCCTGCTAAAAAGAATTTCAAAATGGAATCTAAAATTAATAAACTTCAATACATAAATTTCCCACTTTTGTATAATAAATATTATTAAATATATTATAATATTATATTTATATTATATTATTATATAATATTAATAATATTATATTATATAATAATATAATATAACATTAAATAATAATATAATATAAATATTATATTATATTATGATATAATATTATATAATAATAATATAATATTATATATATTATATTATATAATATCATATTATATTATATAATATCATATTATATTATAATATATTATATTATATTACATTGTAATATAATATATTATTATTAGTATTATATTATAATACAACCCACTCCCTCAATTCAAAATATATTTTTAATTAACCACTTTAATATCATATTGTCTAATTTTTATTTGTGTGACTAATTATTTAGTTGTGCTTTTTACCAGATGATCAAATTAGTCATTTATTTAGTCATTTATAGTTGTGTTGCAAAAATGAATAGAATTTAGTCACCTTTAGCTGTTGTAACTAAAACTTTTAGTCACGAAGTTATTTATTTTCCAAATTCTATTGTTGAACCCTTCCTACTTCATGGCGTAGCTTTATTTTGAAAACATATCACTTGGCATAGGGTTTTCTAAGGAAAGCTCTCATGTCTTAGGACAAAACATTGGCTACTTTAAAGTAGTTGCTCACAGTAATGGTGTTAGCAACCGATTTAAAGTGAGGGCGTACATCGATGACATCTTTCGGTATATTTTATGGCGCAATTTTCTTTTTTCTTGTGACATGTCCTTTTCTTGGTTGTGTCATTGGGTTTGATGTCCTCCAAGAGTGTGATATTTCTAAGCATACGTTCTCCCTTGGTGGCATGATGTGAAGTGAGAGGCATCCCATAAGTGGTGATATAATACTCTTTGACTTGTCTTGTCTTGGAGACATTAGGCATGATGTTCACTAAGAAGAAGACCTTACATGAATAAAGCAAAATCCCCTTTAACAAAAACCTATAAACATGACATTCAAAAGCATTCACAAAAGCATTACATTGTGGTGCCCTATTGAGGTTGTCAGGAGGATAACTTCAATATGGTATGGGAGGCTAATATGACTCTCTCATTTTGCACCTCATTGGGATAAATCACTTAGTAGACATATTGCGGTTTTGCTACCCCAAACTGAGCACGCATGGTTGGGATAACTCACCTTGTGGATAGACTGAGGTTCCACTACCCCAGAGTGAGCAACGCATGTTACAAACAAACAACTCCATTCCATAGTGTGTTGGAATGATTGTGCTTGATCCTTTGGTTTTCTTTGTTTTTCTTGGCCTTTGATAGGGTATGACTATGTATCTTTGTTATTGTTGCATACTTAAGTGTCTTGAATGTCTACTTTAGTGTGAGTTTGTCGGGGAAAAATGCATTAACAAAAAAAGTATCCCTTTTTCCTACATTTGGAAGTAATTAATGACAAATTAACCTAATAATGCCTTAATTTAGTGTTGTAATGTGTTGTACACATTCACATTGAATATAGGGCCCTTTTTAATAAAATGTACTTAAATTGTACCTTATTTAGGGTGTTCTAAAGTGTTCTCTTACACTTTCACACTAATATAGGGTTTCATTAATTAATTGAGCTTAATTGGCCCTTTAATTCAAATCTAAGCCTTATTTATTGTATTTTTCAAGGATTTATCTTGACACCCATTAATGATATTGCATGACATTTAACTTGCAAAACTTGATGTCCTAGAAATCTATGCTAGGACCCATTCGCCTTTACTATTGAATAAGTCCTCCTAACATAGGACACCCCTTTCCTGGCATATTTGAAATGGGTTTCTGATGTTATTTCATCCTCCCAAAGCTTGGTCATAGGAAGTTGTGCGAGGACCCACTCGCCCACAATGGCGAATGGGTCCTCCTCACATAGGACACCCCTTTTTGAATTTATTTGTGGAAGGATTTTAATGATTTTTAATCCTAGATCCGAGGTCGGCTTGGATCAACAAAAACTAATCAATGGTAAAGAATAATTCTTCAAAAACCAGGAAACCAAAGATGGGGGTGGGTGTGAGCGGGGGTTTCTGCATAGGAATGACATGTTGCGGCCTATGTGTAAGGAAAGCTTAGGTGCGGAACAAACTCTCCTAATGCCAAAACCTCAAGGAAGAATGCAGATATGAATTTAAATTTTGCAATTATAGTTCAATAAGATACACTTGAAAAGAATTAACAGAAAAGAGAAATGAACACATACACAATTGGACACCAGATTTACGTGGGAAAACCCTTACGGGAGAAAAACCCACCACACCAAGAAAAGCCTCTTTGTATTACAGTAAATAAAATTACATACAAAGTTCAGACTTAACTTTTTGATATCAATTTATAGCAGCAACATTCACTGATCAATCTTGTATAGAACATTAATCTCACAATTCTCTCAGATGCATACAATGAATCCACTTAGATCAATCCGTGTTCAATATCGAACAGAAATCACCATTTTCCCCAACCGATCATTGTCCTCCATTATAGAGTATATCTCATTTTGTTCATGGTATGTTGATCTTCCACACAGGAACGATCACAACTGTTCAACTTCCAATGGTTCACATTTCACTTCTCTCATTGGTTCAAAATAGACCATGTAGGATAGTCATTCAGTCAAAGAAGTTCAAATGGAATCGCATGTCGGTGAGACACCAGGCCATGTCTCCCTGATGCCACAATGCCCGATCATAGAACCATCAACATGATCATCGCTATCGGCGAGACATCATACCAAACACAAATCCAGCTTGTGTAGATCTATCGTGAAGAGTTTCGCCATCGCTAAGAGTCTTATAGAACCTTTATGTCATACTAATGTTCATACCTTTTGACGAGAGGAAAACCATTGGCAAGAGTTCTCACTGAAAATACTTGTCTGTTGACGAGACTAACAGTCATCGGCAACAGATCACACCGAAGGCATACCCGATAGTTCATATTACTCCAACCAGTCTATCAGCAAGAGCAACACCATCGGCAAGAGGTTACACTGTAGTTCATTGCATCAAACTATTGGTCATTCCTTGTGGTCTCCACCATGACACGTGTTCACTGCTTGTGCATTTCTAGACAATCAAGCTGGGAATCTACAATATTCTCAACAAGTCTCCCAAAATTCCAAGGGGTCCCCACATACGTCAGCTTGTCGCTCAATTAGAGAAAACACAAAATTTGTAACTCCCACTGCTGGTTAGAAAGTTCCCAAATGCCACGACAACGAAGGAATTCGGTCAGTCGGGAAATTACAAAACTTTCAAACTCCGTGACAAGGTTACAAACTTAGGAACTCCAACAATCGGCCGACAATGAAGACTTGAAGAGAGATACAAGCCAGCAAGTTGAGGTACAATTTCCAACAATCTCCCACTTGACGAAGACTTACTGGCTTCCTTCAAACTAAAAGTTAATGAAGGTCATGGGCATCAAGGCCCATCAAACTGGCACACCACTTGTACTTATCTGTGCTCACTAGTTTTGTCAATGCATCTACAAAATTTTCTAGAGTATCCACTTTTTATAAGGAAACCTTTCCATCTTCCACCATATCTCGTACAAAATGATACTAGACATCAATATGTTTCGTCTTGGCATGGAAAGTGGGATTTTTTTCCAAACAAATAGTACTCTGACTATCATAGTAAATTGTAATTTTCCCTACATCAAACCCAATGTTAGAACACAAACTTTTTAACTAGATTGCTTCTTTACAAGTGTATGTTGCTGCCATGTATTATGCCTTTGTAGTGGACAAAGCAACTACAGCCTGTCGCTTACTCATCTAGCTAACTATACCACAATTCATCATGAAAATATATCCACTGGTTGATCTTCTCTTGTCAATATACCCTGCCCAATCAGAATCCACATAGCCTCGAATGTTGAGAGTCCTTTGTGATTCAACCAAATTTCCATGGTAACACAAAGCATATTCTAAAGTGCCCTTCAGATATCTAAACACTCTTTTCACAGCATCCCAATGTGTCCTTCTAGGATTTTCCATAAAACGACTAAGTACTCCCACTGCTTGGGAAATGTTTGGCCTTGTACAAACCATTGCATACATTAAACTACCCACTACACTAGCATAAGGAACTCTGGTCATGTCCTCCATCTCAGTAGGAGATTTTGGACAGTCTTCAATAGATAGCTTTGTTCCCTACAAAACTGGAACAACTAGCTGCTTGCACTTAGTCATACAAAATCTCTCCAGAATAGTATTAATATACTTACTCTGACTAAGCTAAAGTTTTCTACTCTTCCTGTCCTGGTTATTTCCATTCCCATAATATACCTGGCTGCACCAAGATCTTTCATTTCAAACTTTGCAGACAATTGAGATTTTAGATCAGAAATCATTAACTTACTATTTCCTATGAACATCATATCATCAACATAGAGAGAAATAATAAGAACACAATCATTTTCAACTTTGTAGTACACACAATGTTCAGATTTTGATCTTACAAATCCCAATGACAAAAAAATGTGTCAAACTTCTGGTACCACATTCTAGGAGATTGTTTTAATCCATATAGAGATTTTTTCAACTTGCAAACCAGTTTTTCTTTACCTTTTTCCACAAAGTGCTCAAGCTGGGACATATAAATTTCTTCTTCAAGATCACCATAAAGAAATGTTGTCTTCACATCCGTCTGTTCAATCTCTAAGTCATACGCTGTTGCAAGTGACAAAAGAAATCTAATAGACGTCAACTTAGCTACAGGAGAAAAAATTTCTCCATAATCAATTCCCTCTACTTGGGAATACCCCTTCGCAACCAACCTTTTATACTTTTCCACATTGCCATCCAGACTTGTTTTCTTTTTAAATACCCATTTGTAGCCAATAGCTTTTCTACCTTTAGGCAAGGGCACCGAAACTCCAAGTATCATTCTTTTCTAATGATGCCATTTCTTCATTCATAACTTCCAACCAAGAGTTTGAATCAGAAATTCTAAGTGCCTCTTTCATAGTCCTAGGCTCATTAGTGCTAGAAATTAAAGCATAGGCACAAGTAGAATCTAACAAAGAAAACCCATACCTATCAGGTTGCTTTCTTTCATGTGTTGACCTCCTCACAGGTTGAGGCTGAGGTTGTTGTTCTTCTTCATAACTCTTAGAACTACTTGAGCTCTCCTTAGTTTTAGGTACATTTTGAATTTTCAATTCCTCTTTATCTAGTGTCGGAGGAATTTCAACTACATCCTTTTTATTTTTGATTTTGTCTTGACTGCAGATCCAAAGTAGAGAAGGCTTCACTCACGAAAAATAACACTTTTGTTGTATAGAACCTTCTCTGTATCAAGATTCCAAAGCTTGTATCCTTTTATTCCAGCACTATAACCAATAAAAATACATTTAACAACCTTGTTTTCCAATTTAGACCTTTTTTCATTCGACACATATGCATATGCCTCACAGCCAAAAAGACGAATGTGTCTCAGAGAGGGCTTCTTACCGGACCATGCTTCCAAAGGTGTTTTCTCAACAAGAGAGGAATTCAGAGAACGGTTTATTAAATAACAAATTGCAACTGCTCAACCTAGAACTTCTCCTCCAAGTTAGCATTGCTTAGCATACTTTGTGCTCTTTCCATCACTTTCTTGTTAAAATTTTCAACAACTCCATTTTGTTGTGGAGTGTAGGGTGTAGTTTTATGTCTTTTAATCCCATGATCTTTACAGTACCTTTCGAAACTCATCAAAACAAAAATCACCGCCATTGTCAGTCCTTAAACAAATTATTTTTCTTCGGTCTGATTTTCCACAAGGTTTTTGAATTCCTTAAAATGACTGAACACTTCTAATTTACTTTTCAAAAAATAAACAAATTTCCTTCTTGAATAATCATCAATGAATGATACATAATATCTTGATTTAGACAAAGAAGAAACATTTATTGGACCAAAAACATCATAATGTATATAATCAAGTAAACCAAAAGATATGTGAGGACTAGAGTAGAATGAAACACAGTGTTGTTTACCATAAATACAATGTTCACAAAACTCGAATTCAAGGTTACAATCATCAAGCTTGTCAACCAAGTTTTTATTTTTCAAGGTTTTTAAACCTTTTTCTCCAATATGGCCAAGCCTATGATGCTAGAGCATAGTATTTTTTGTTGGAAGTTTAACTTCCATTGAGTTTGCACTATTAGGAACATTTTTCTCCTTGGAGTAGCCTTCTATGACTTTTCAGAGACACTATTGCATTGCACAACAAGTGCATCCAGCTTATAAAAGATACCAATTCAAGCACCCCTTGCTAGCACCATTGAGCCTCTAGTCATTTTGCAAAAAAATGTAGAGAATGAGACTTGTACTCCAACATCATTCAACTTACTAACCAAAAGTATATTTCGAGCTAGACCTGGTATATGCATTACATCATTGATTCCCTTCACTCTTCCATCAGGGAACTAAATTCTGACTCTTCCACGACCAACTATTTCTAGAGATGAATCACTTGCCAAATACACCCTTCCACCATCGTATTTTTCATACTTAGTGAACCAGTCTCTATGAGATGTCATGTGGAAAGATGCTCCAAAATCAATCAGCCAGACATCATTTGATGCTTGTGTAGCCAAGGCTACAATGAAAGCATCTGCATCACTATGAGAAGAATCATTGTTAGAATTCTTCTTCTTCTTCTTCTTTTTATCCTCTTTACAATCCTTTTAGACATGACCAGGTTTCCCACAATTCTATCACTTCACCTTGGACTTCTTTCCAGGAGACTTTGATCTCCCTTCTGATTTCGATTTGGACTTCTTGTCCTTCTTCTTTCCTTTTTCTTTCGATCTACCTCTAACAACAAGAGCCTCCTTCACCATCTTAGAATATTCTCTTCTCATCTATTCTGATAACAAAGAAGTGACAACATCTTCCATCTTAAAAGTAGATTTCGTACTCCCAATAACCATCACCAAGTGATCCCAAGAATCTGGCAAAGAACATAACAATAGCATACAACGATCTTCTTCAATCTTCACACCCACATATGCTAATTGAGCAATCAACATGTTGAAAGCATTCAAATGATCAGCAACAGACGCTCCTTCCTGCATTTTTAAAGAGTACAACTTCTTCCTCAAGAATAACTTATTCACCAAGGACTTGCCTTGATAAATAACTCCTAGTCTTTTCCACAAAGAAGATGCAGTCTTTTCTTCATGAACATTTAGAAGAAAAATGTCTACTAAATAGAGCCTTATCAGCCCCTTTGATTTTCAATCTGCAAGGTCCCAATCCTCTTGCTTCATGCCTATAGGCTTCATTCTAGACACAACAATCCAAAGGTCATGATCAACCAACAAATCTTCCATTTTGAGTTTCCACAACTCAAAATTTTTGCCATTGAATTTCTCAATTTCAATCTTTCTGGACATGCTTGCCATCTTAATTTGTAATTCAAATTACCAAACTTCTACAAGACTACCAGTGAACAAAATTGACACAAAAAACCCAACGTACCCACAAGGATAACACAACTGGCTAGACTCTGATACCACTTATAAGGAAGCTTAGGTGTGGAACAAAATCTCCTAATGCCAAAACCTCAGGGAAGAATGTAGATATGACTTTAAATTTTTCAATTATAGTTCAATAAGATGCACTTGAAAAGAATTAACAGAAAATAGAAATGAACACATACACAATTGGACACCATATTTACGTGGGAAAACCCTTACGGGAGAAAAACCCACAACACCAAGAAAAGCATCTTTGTATTACAATAAAGAAAATTACATACAGAGTTCAGACTTAAATTTCCGATGTCAATTTAAAGCAGTAACACTCACTAATCAATCTTGTATAGAACATTAATCTCACAATGCTCTCAGATGCATACAATGAATCCACTCAGATCAATCTATGTTAAGTATTGAACAGAAATCACCATTTCCCCCAACCGATCATTGTCATCTGTTACAGAGTATATCTCATTCTATTCATGGTCTGTTGATCTTCCACATAGGAATGGTCGCAACTATTCAACTTCCAATGGTTCACAATCCACTTCTCATTGGTTCAAAACAGACCACGTAGGATAGTCATTCGGTCAAAGAAGTTCAAACGGAATCACATGTCAGTGAGACACCATGCCATGTCTCCTTGATGCCACAATTCCTGATCATAGAACCATCGACATGATCATTACTATCAATGAGACATCATACCGAACACAAATCTAGCTTATGCAGATCTATCGGCAAGAGTTTCACTATCGCTAAGAGTCTTATAGAACCTTTATGTCATACTGATGTTCATACCCATCGGTGAGAGGAAAACCATCAGCAAGAGTTCTCACCGAAAGAACCTGTCTGTCGGCAAGACCAATAGTCATCAGCAAGAGATCACACCGAAGGAATACTCGGCAGTTCGTATTACTCTGACCAGTCTATCGGCAAGAGTAACACCATCGGAAAGAGGTTACACTGAAGTTCATTGCATCAAACTATTGGTCATTCCTTGTGGTCTCCACCATGACATGCATTCACTACTTGTTCATTTATGGAGAATAAAGCTTGGAATCTACAATATTCTCAACAAGTCTCCCAGAATTCCAAGTGGTCCCCACATCCATCGGCTTGTCGCTCAATCAGAGAGAACACAAACTTCATAACTCCCACTGCTAATTAGAAAGTTCCCAAATGTCACAACAACAAAGGAAGTCGGTCAGTCAGGAAATTACAAAACTTTCAAACTCTGTGACAAGGTTACAAACTTAGGAAGTCCAGCGATTGGCCAACAATGAAGACTTGAATAGAGATACAAGCCAACAAGTTGAGGCACAATTTCCAACACTATGAGGACATGGACTCATTCCTTCATTTATTTTTTGCATGTGTTTGGATTTGTCCTTTTCAACATTTTGGGGAGTGCTTCTATGTGGGGGGTGGTTCATATGTGTGAGCGGGGGTCTTCTTCATCAATGATTTATTCTCTGGTCTGCATTTTTTTCACTGGCTACTTCATTCTACCCTTGTGTTTGGAGTGGAATTTTCTTGTTGGGGTCTTTTGACGAGCATCGCCGTTCCTGAATTTTGTACTACCTTTGTTTGTTTTCTTCTAAATAGTGGGTGTTTTGTGTATTTAGTTCTGGTGCATTGAACTTTGTGGCTTCTTTGTGTGGATGGTGTTTCTTTCATCTTTTATCATGAAAAATCCTAGTTCTTCTATGCCAAGGAGAGATTTGTCTCTCTCTACTTTAGAGAACAATGACATGGGTGTATCTCAAAATGGTGGTTTTCACTTGAAAAAAATTAATGGGTGCTTGGAGAGATCGCAAGATCCACCTGTGTTGGTTATACAACTAGAATCTGTTGCTGATGATGTGAACTATTATTGTAAGCATGTCTTAATCTTTAAATTTATGGGGATGTGAGTGTCACATCCATTTCTAGACTCATGGATTCGTAAGACCTGGAATCTAGAGAGGGATTTTGACATAATGCTAGCTTCCAACAACTTTTTATGGTAGAATTTTCATGTGTTGCAAATAGGAATCAGGCCTTTCAAGGTGGTCCTCATTTCTACAATTAGGTGGGATTGTTTATCAATCTCTAGCATATGGGTTTCAATTCTGTACAAGATCTTCCATCTAGGGTTCTTGTTTGGGTTTTCCTTCCTCGTTTGTTGTTGGAATGTTGGAAAAGTGATATATTGCATATGATAGCTCTTTTGATCCGCAAGCCTATTGGTCCTTCCCAACATACCTTGACTAAACAGGCTCTTTCTTATGCCCATGTATGCATTGAGATTAACTTGAATAATCCATTGTCAGATTCAGTTGATATGAGCATTAGGTCAATTTATTGTACTCAATAATTGGATTATGAAAAATTTCCATTTCGTTGTTGTTTATGTCATGAATATGGTCATCTTCAAAGAAGGTGCCCCAAAGCTGCAAATTCTTCCGGTTCTAGTTCTACTCCTCCCCATTCTTCATCTATGGGTGATAAGGGTAAGGCTCCCATGTAGGGGGTGGTGGCGGATAAATATGGATTTGTGCCAGTTAAGTCACGTAATAAAAGCTGAGGTCAGCAGAGAACTCTCAAGGGTAGGCAAGATGAGGAAACAATTAACAGGTTTGATGCTCTAGATGAATTAGTCCATGAGGAGGGGGTTCCTCTTGATATGCATGTTGAGGATACCCCATTATTTGAGCACAATACTACTTTTGAGCCATTCATTTCCTCTGCTTTGGTTCCTGTGGAGGTTCCTAGGGTGGTGGTAGATTCTAGTACCCTCTCTCCCACTGCTATAATTGGGGATTCTTGTGTGCTAGAAAAGATGTCTATGGTTTCTATTGCTTCGAGTGTTGGTCTAACTGCTGGGACATGTTTAGTTGATACTAGTAAAAATAAATCTTCCTCTTCTTCTCCTATTTTGGGTTTATAGAAAAATCTCCTAAAAAAGGGTGTTTTGGATAAGCCTCAGAAGGTGGGTAGGAAGAAGGATCAGGAAAAATTTAAGCTAGCTGGTGAGACGTTGGTTGAGTCTTGTTCTATGAGGATGTTGGATTCTCATTTATCTCACCCTTCAAGATGATTGTGTTATATTGGAATGTAAGGGGTATGAATAGCATCCCTAGACAAAAGGCTATTCAAGATTTGGTCTGTGTTCATTCTTTGGATTTGGTTTTCCTCCAGGAGACCAAGTTGTCAGTTGAAGGGATGATGCAGTGTGCTTCTAAGATTTGGAATAGAGGGTTATGTCAGTGTGTGGGTGCACAAGGTAGCTCTGGTGGTCTTTCTTTCTTATGGGATCCTCATCGGATTTCCCCCACTTGGTGGTTCTCTTGCAGATTCTCCATTTCTCTTGTTGCAACTAGTTAGGAGTTGGGGGAAAGAATTTTCTTCTCTAATATCTATGCTCCTTTTGATATCTTTGGTATGGTCTTCTTGTGGTCCCATTTTATATATTTGAGATCTTTGGATCCTTTTCTTCCCTAGATTATGGCAGGAGACTTTAATGCTATTTCCTCATTAGAAGAGAAAAGAGGTGGCAATGCTTGTTTGGACCCTTCCTCTAATATTCTAAGGGACAATACAGCTTGGCTACATCTGGTGGATATCAAGCCTTTGAATGGTATTTTTACTTGGAATAATAGGATGTTTGGTGAATATTCCATTTTGGAAAGGTTAGATAGGTTTCTAGTCTCCAGCTTTTGGGTTGGTGATAGGTGGATGACAAGTTCTAAAATCTTGGATTGGCATGGTTCGGATCACTTGCCGATTAAATTATCTGCTCATTTGGCTAGTTGTTCCAGTAAGAAGACTTTTATATTTAAGTTAATGTGGCTTAGGGATGGGAGGCTCCATGACCTCATTCCTAGATGGTGGGAGGAAGGGAGGCCCAATTTTAGCACTACTATGTACTCCTTTGTGAAGAGACTTCAATATATCAAATATAAGTTGAAACAATGGAATAGACATCACTTTGGTAATGTTTTTCTAGAAAAAAAGTGTTGCTCAAAAGAACTTGGATTCTATTACCCGACACATCAGGGATCATGGTCTTTCTAAGGATTTGAGTAGGTTAGAAGCTAGTGCGGTGAAAGAGGTTGAGTGGGAGCTTAGAGAGGAAATTTTTTGGAAACAAAAGTATTGCAATATTTATTGGTTGCAAGAAGGGGATAGGAATACCTCTTTTTTTCATAATTCGGTGAAAGACAAAAGGCAAGGAAATGTTATTTCCTCTCTTCGTTCTCTTGAGGGTGATGTGCTATCCTCCTCTTCTGAGATTTCAAGAGAGTTTGTTCATTTATTTTTAGTTCTTTTTTTTTGAAGATTCTCCTCCTGCTTGTGAGAAGGAAGCTTCTATCTTGTCTTGTATCCCTTCCCTAGTGACCAAGGACATGAATTTTTCTCTTATCAAACCTATTACCTTGAAGGAATTGGAGAATTTTATGTTTTAGTTGAAGAAAGGAAAGGCTCCAAGTCCTGATGGGTTTCTGGTGAGCTTTTCCAAGAGTTTTGAGAGGTGATCAACCTAGATCTTCTTGAGGTTGTTTATGAATCTTTAAGGAATAAGAAATTACTGTGTGGCATGAATGCCACTTTTCTTGCCCTTATCCCTAAATGGGAAGGTGTTGATTCTTTAGATATTTTTAGACCAATTGCTTTGTGTAATGTAGTCTACAAAATAATTACCAAATTGGTTGTTGAACATCTAAAGCCATGGTTAGATAGGTTGATTTCTAAAGAACAAGGTGGTTTTGTTGCAGGTAGACAGATCTTGGATGGTGTTGTTATTGTAGCTGAGACTATTCATTCTATGGATTCTTCTAGAGAGAAGGCTATGTTTAAAAATTTGGACATGGCCAAAGCTTATGATCAAGTTAAATGGCCTTTTTATCCAAGATTCTAGAGGCTTTCAGTTTCAACAGTGATTGGATTGATTGGGTCATGAGTTGTGTGATGACCTCATCCTTTTTAGTTCTCATAAAATGGGGAGCCTTTTGAGCTATTTTTTGTGACTAGGGGCCTTAGGTAGGGGGATCCCTTATCCCCATACTTATTAATTTTGATGGCTAAGGGATTGGGGAGATTCATTAAATCTCAGGTGGAGAGTGGGTTTATTTAGGGATGGAGATGGGGCAATAATTTTCTCCCTCAATCTCATCTCTAGTTTGTTGATGACATTGCTTTGATGGGACTAGCTATTAGTTAGCTTGAGGAAGACCTTGGATTGTTATTTGGCTTCTTCAGGACAAATAATCAATGAGAGTAAGTCATGTATTTATTTCTTTAATAACCCTAATATTATTCAACAACGAATTGCTAGGATTCTAAGATTTTAGGTGGGCCCGCTTCCATTCATTTATCTTGGTATTCCTCTAAATATTCGCACACTTCCAAGGTGTTATTGGTAGGATGTGATTGAAAAATTTCATAGGAAGGTTGGAAATTGGACTTGTAGATGGATTTCTATGGCTGGAAGAGTTACTCTATTAAAATCTATGGTTCAAGCTCTTCCATTATACATGTGTTTTGTGTTTTCTGCCCCTACTAGTTTCATCAAAGACTTTGAGAGTATTTGTCATCATTTTCTTTGGTTTTGTAATCTTCTTTCGAGGAAGTGGAGCTTGTTCAAGTGGGATTTTGTGTGTTGGCCGAAATAGGAAGGTGGTTTGGGATTGCGTAGGGCAGATTGCAATGGTCAAGCCTTGGCTGCTAAGCTTTATTAGAGATGGTGTTCTCAAAAACATCATTGTTGGGCCAGGGTTTTTACCTTTAAATATATGGGGGATGTGGATAGTGTTGAGGTTCCTAGATTTATTCTTATGGGGAAAGGTTCCATGATTTAGGGTACTCTCCAAAGAGGTGTCAAGTTGGTTAAGCAAGGTCTTTTCTGGATTTGCAATAGAGGCTCTGATACTATTTTTTGGTATGATTCCTAGGATGGATTCCCTCCTATATTGTCTTATCATCCTCGTCTAAAGGGCTTGTGTAGGATTTTTCTGGAGGTAGGATGGAGCAGAGTGATGGAATTTAAAGTCCCCCAGGCTTGGGGGTGCTACGCCCTTAATATTAGTGTACATCGGGTTATGAATAGTCAGCTTGTGGCTATCTTAACTCTCTAATAAGTCATATTATCATTCATATATTGTTATTTAGTTTTTTAGGTTGGAATAAGACTTATATAGGTGTGTCTAAGTCGGCCTAGGTGATATCCTAGGCATAAATAGGTATATATAGGAGGTTGTGAGTCTTATTTCATCATCAAGTTGTGAAGTGTGTTCTCATTAGAGATATTTGGAGGTTTTCCCCCTCGAAGTGGCTTGTTATTCTCAGTTATTATCAAGTATTTGCAGCATATTTCATATCATATTCTTCTATTGTGCAAGTTATTTCATAACAAGTGGTATCAAAGCATGATCTTGGCACCATAGAGGCAAGGTTTTTCTCTATTTTGGAGGTGATTTTGGGAAGAGCATATCTTTCAGATTTTAGCAAATTTTTTTCTTATTTTTAAAGGGTTTTTGAAGAACATATTGAAGAAGCTACAATACATATTTCAGAAGAATTGAGCAGAAATAAGCGAATTATTTCAGAATTAGGGTTTCTACACTTTTTTTTTGGAATCTATATATCTCGCACATCTTGTCGAATTGAAGTCTGATTTTTATTGGGTTTTTGAAGATATACTAAAGGAAACTACAATAAAAAATTTAGAGAATTTAAGTTTCATTTTTGTGATTTATTTCAAAATTAGTGATTTTCATCATGACGGGCCTGCAACAAGGGGTAAAAAGAATGTTGTCACTTTGGGGAAGAATCCTGATAAGGATGGGGTAACAATAGAGGATATTAATCCTAATGAGCAAATAAATAAGGTCAAGGAAGAAATTTCCTCAATTAAGATGGATATGTGTGACCTAAGAGGAGATATATCAGACATGCGAAACATGTTAAGCACCTACATGGCTGAACCAAGAAAGGAGTTCTCAAGCGACCAAGGTGAAAATTCTAGGTTGGCTACCATTCAAACAAGCTTTCATACTCCTATGGGATCTAGGAATTTATTTCCAAGGGTGGATATGTGCAAGTTCGATGGAAAGGATCCTCTAACATGGATAAACCAAATGGAGAATTTTTTTGAAGTACACCAAATCCCAAATGGACAAAAGGTCATGATGGCTTCCCTATATCTAGAATCAGATCAATTCATTTGGTATTGTTGGCTTTGCACTCATCGAAGGAAAAATGGGCTCACCTTCTCATGGTCAATTTTTATAGAGGAACTCCAAGTACAATATAGCAATAGCGTGACATACAACTTCTTCAGCCAGTTGGCTAAACTTCAAGAAAAAGGATCAGTTAAGGATTATATTCAGCAATTCCAAAATCTATCCTTAAGAGTGGATACAATTACGGAGGAAAAATTGAATGAATTATTCTTGGGTGGTCTCAAGGATCACATTCAACATGAGGTACTCATGTTTAGCCCTAGCTCCATAAATGAGTCTTTTATCTTAGCACGCAGGGTAGAGGAGAAGTATTTGATTCCTAAGAAGCAAGGGGCTAATGTGACAAGAGAGAAAGGATATTCAACAAAACCTACTAAGTTGACTCCACAACAAATTGAGGAGAAAAGAGAAAAAGGGTTGTGTTTCTATTGTGATATCAAATATAGTCGAGGACATAAATGCAGTGAAAATAAATTGTTCTATATTGAAGGTCCAAGTGAGGAAGAAGAGGAGGAACCCATACTAGAGGATGAAAGGGAGTCAAATGAGGAATCATATGATTCTTAACCAATAATTTCTTTTCATACACTCTCATGTTTCAGTGCTCCACAAACTCTCAAGGTGGTGGGGTTCTTAAAGAAGAAGAAGGTAATAGTGTTGATCGACTCAGGTAGTACTCATAATTTCATCAAAAAAAAGTTAGCTACTCATCTAAATTGTTTTATATATCCAGCTCCATAGTTTCAGGTTTTAATTGCAGATGGTACAGTTAGTTGTTCAAGGAAGTGTCATAGCATTAAATTATCCATGGGAGATTATCAACTTGATACCCCAATGTATGCGATATCCATGGGTGCAACAGATATTGTTTTGGGAGTACAATGGCTTACTACATTGGGAACGATTGAGATGAAATTCCAAGAACTATTCATGAGATTTCAATTAGAAGGAAGGCTAGTAGAGCTAAGGGGGTTGAAGGAAAAATCCCCACAAATGGTAAGCTCTCATCAAATGCCCAACTATGTTCATTAGAAGTCTCTCAATCTAATGCTCCTACTCATCCAGATTTGCAAGCTATAATTGATCACCACTTAGTTGTTCTTGGAGATATGCCTAAAAGAATTCCTCTTAAGAGGGATCATGATCATTCCATAAAGTTAGTCCCAGGGAGCCAACCACCGAATATTAGGCCTTACAGGTGTCCACACATACAAAAGAGAGATAGAAAAAATTGTTGAAGAGATGCTTGCGGCAGGAATTAACAGGCATAGCCAAAGTGCTTACTCCTCGCCTATGGTGATGGTATGTAAGAAGGATGATACTTGGTGCATGTGTCCAAATTATAGAGTGCTCAACATGTACACCATTAAAGATAAGTTTTCTATTCCAGTCATTGATGATTTACTGGATGAATTGAATGGAGCTATGTATTTTACCAAGTTAGATCTTAGATCTAGTTATCACCAAATTCAAATTGAGGAAGATATTTGTAAGACAACATTTCGGACTCATGAGGGTCATTATGAATTTTTGGTGATGCCATTTGGTCTTACCAGTGCACCATCTACTTTCCAAAGTTTGGTCAATTCCAGTTTTAAGAAGTTCTTGAGAAAGTTTGTGTTAGTATTCTTTGATGATAGATTGATTTATAGCAAGACTTGGGAAGAAAATTTGCAACATGTGGACCAAGCATTACAAATACTTGAAGATCATAAACTCTATGCTAAGCCATCCAAGTGTGCTTTTGGTCTTATAGAGGTGGAGTATTTGGGACACATAGTTTCACATGAAGGAGTAAAGGTGGACCTTAACAAAATTAAGGTTATCATGGAATGGCCTATTCGAAAAACCATTAAGAAACTGAGGGGTTTCTTGGGATTGACAGGGTACTATAGAAGATTTGTGAAGAATTATGGTCATATAACAACACCTCTCACCATTCTATTGAAGAAGGATTCTTTTCATTGGAATGAGTCTACCAATACAACATTTGAGAGATTGAAGGAGGCTATGTGTACAACTCCAGTGCTTGCCACTCCTAACTTCACCAAGGAATTCATTGTGGAATGTGATGCTTCTGGAAATGGGATAGGAGCAGTGCTCATGCAAGAAGGTCAACCAATTTCTTTTGAGAGTTGTCAATTAAAAGGTAAGAATCAATTAAAACCTATTTATGAGAAGGAAATGCTAGCAATCCTCCATGCAGTGAAACAATGGAGGCCTTATCTATTGGGTAGACACTTCAAGGTTAAGATAGATCATGATAGCCTAAAATATTTTTTGGAACAAAGACTATCTTCTAAAGAGTAACAAAAATGGGTCACTAAGATGTTAGGATATGAATTTGAGATTGTATATAAGAAATGGAAAGATAATATTGTCACAGATGCACTTTCAAGGAAGGATGAGAAAGATGAAGCATTATTGTGTGCCCTTTCAATATTACAAGCAAATTGGGTAGAGGAAGCCAAAGCAGAGTGGAAAAATGATGTTGCGACAAGTAATCTCATCGAACAATTAAAAAGTGATCCTAGTAGTTCAGATAAGTTTTGTTGGAAGGGATATACTCTTTGGTATAAAGAGCATTTGTATCTCTGCAAGAATTCCACTCTTAAAAAAAAATATTCTCACAGAGTTGCATGAGTCTCCAGTGGGTGGTCATTCGGGATTTTTGAAGACATATCATCGAGTCAAGCAAGACTTTTTTTGGGAAGGGCTAAAGGGTGATCAAAAATTTGTGGCTGAATATTTGGTTTGTCAAAGGCATAAAGGGGAGACAATTAAGACACTAGGTCTCTTGCAACCCTTATCTATTCCTAGCCAACGTTGGGAAGAGGTATCCATGGACTTCATCACAGGACTTCCCAAATCTAAAGGTCATAATGTCATCATGGTGGTAGTTGATTGCCTCACTAAATATGCACATTTCATTACATTATCACATCCTTTTACAACTAGTGCAGTGGAAAAATATTTTTTGGAGAATATACAAAAGCTACATGGTACACCTAAGGTTATTGTTAGTGATCATGATCCTATCTTCACTAGTCACTTTTGGAAAGATTTATTCTCATGTTTGGGTACTCAATTGGCTCATAGCTCTTCATACCACCTTCAATCAAATGGGAAACTGAGGTTGTTAATAAGTGTTTGGAAGGATATCTATGTTGTTTCACTCCAAAGAAATAGTCTCAGTGGGTAGATTGGCTACCACTTGCAGAATGGTGGTATAACACTTCTTTTCATAGCTCATAAAAAATGTCTCCATTTTTGGCACTTTATGGATATCATCCTCCTTCCATCACATCATCAATAAAGGTGTCCCCAAGAGTTTAGGAAGTAGAAGACCACTTGCTTCATCAACAAAAAGTACTTTCAAGACTCAAGGAGAATTTAGCCATGGCACAAAATCGAATGAAACAACAGGCAGATCAACATCGTAGTGAAAGAAGTTTTGAAGTTGGGGATTGGGTCTTCTTGAGATTGTGGCCTTATAAGCAAATCTCACTAAAGAAACAAAAAAAGAATAATAAGTTTTCTCCAAGGTATTATGGTCCATACCAAATCATGCAAAAGATTGGTAGTGTTTCCCACAAGCTTGAGTTGCCACCAACAACAAAGATACATCCAGTTTTTCATGTTTCCTATTTGAACAAGGCCATTGGGCATAATATTCCCACTCAAACAACACTACTAGAGCTTGATGAAGAAGGAAGAATCATTTTGGAACCTGAGTTCATTCGTCAAACACACACAAAGAAGCTGAGGAATAGAACTCTCACTAAGTATCTCATCCAATGGAAGAATTTACCAATTGAAGATGCCACATGGGAGGACGAGGAGTTCATTCAAAAGTATCCAAACTTGATTAGCATTGAGGACAATGCTTCATTGAAGAAGGGGGGCATGCTACGCCCTTAATATTAGTGTACATCGAGTTATGAATAGTCAGCTTGTAGCTATCTTAACTCTCTACTAAGTCATATTATCATTAGTATATTGCTATTTAGTTGTTTAGGTTGGCCTAAGACTTATATAGGTGTGTCTAAGTCGGCCTAGGTGATATCCTAGGCATAAATAGGTATATATAGGAGGTTGTGAGTCTTATTTCATCATCAAGTTGTGAAGTGTGTTCTCATTAGAGATATTTGGAGGTTTTCCCCCTCGAAGTGGCTTGTTATTCTTAGTTATTATCAAGTATTTGCATATTTCATATCATATTCTTCTATTGTGCAAGTTATTTCATAACAGGGGGTAGGCTAATGATTTTAGGTAGAAGGACATGCATGAATGGACACCATGGGATGTTGTTGCTTGGGGTCATGATCCAAAAGGGAAATTATTTGTTGCTTATGGCTATTGCATGTTAAATTAATAGGATCTTGGCAGTGCGGGGGTTCCTTGGTGGAAACAAATTTGGAATAAATTTTCCTGGCCAGAGTGTAATTTCTTCTCTTGGTTGTGTAAGGAAAGCTAGATGTGGAAGCAACTCTCCTAATGTCAAAACCTCAGGGAAGAATGCAGAGATACCCTTTAAATTTTACAATTATAGTCCAATTAAGATGCACATGAAAGAGATAACAGAAACAGAGTATTTGACAAACACATATGAACACCAGATATATGTGGGAAAACCCTTACGGGAGAAAAAACCACCACACCAATAGAAATAACTTTGTATTATAGTAATGGAGATTACATACAAATATCAAACTTATCTTTCTGATGTCATATTTCAGCAACTTTCACAATGATCAAACTTGTATAGGAACCTTCAAGTTACAATCTTTATAGAATATAAATCACTCTGATTATACAACCACACATCAATCTGCCGATCCTTCGAATCACGTAACTAGACATCATCTGCAATCTCTGAGTATAACCATGTCACCCCTATCTGTTGAGCTTCCTCTCATAACTGCCACAACGAACTGTCTTCCAATGGTTCCCATTCGGCTTCTCTAATTGGCTATTGATTCACCACGTAGGATGGTCTTCTCTCGGTCAAAAAGCTTCAACTATGTTGGCATGTCGGTGAGACACAAGAAGTGTCTCCCCGATGCCCAAAGGCTTCACCATCGATATCGCCAAGAGTCATCCTAATCGCCAAGATGTTACATCGAGTCTAGAGAGCTATTGTTCAGACTTCGCCATGTTTCCAAGACATATCGCTTTTGCTGAGACATCCCACCGAAGTCTCAAGTCATACTGAGCACCAAACAATAGTTGGCAAGACATATCACATTCGTAGAGAGTTCATACCGAGTTCTCAAGTCATACCGACAATAGACTTCCTCATCACTAAGACAAACGCCCATCGCTGAGACTTTGCTTCGAGGTCTTTATGTTACATCAAGCACTGAATGGTCGACAAGACTTACCACTCTTGCTGAGACATCACAGCGAATACTTCATGTTATTCTAAAGTTCCCAAATGATCCGTAAGACCTACCGCTTTCTCCAAGAGGTCATACCGATGCCTCCAAGTTACACCGAAGCGTTCCACTATCGGCAAGAGAATCAGCCTTCAAAAAGACTTCTTACCGAGGCTTCCACGTTACCCCGAGACCCCAAGTGTATACCATCAGTGATACATATTACTGTCGCTAGGAGTTCTTAGCGAAACCTCCATGTTACACTGAAGACTCCAAGTGTAACACCGTCAGTAAGACTTCTGATATTTGATGTGACATCATATCAAAACGAGCCTTCCAGCGAGAGTTTCCCCGATGACTTCAAACTAAACGCTGTCGGAGAGACATCCACATATTGCCCAGAATTCATACCGAGCCACCATAGGTTATCCCAATGACTCCAATGTATAACTGTTCAATAAGACTTCTACAAGGTCATAGCGACCTGTAAAAAAACATAAGGCTACAAATATACTCGTTGGCCAGACATAGAATATGTCACACCAACTTGGCTCCAATAGGGGTTTCAGCCTATGGGACTAAGATATATTTTTCTAACAATCTCCCACTTGATAAAGATCACACAGGCACCTCCAGAGCACAACAAAACTTACTAAAAATCATAGGTACTAAGGCCCATTGAACTGGCACACCACCTGAACTTGTCTGTGCTCACTGGCTTCGTAAATGCATCTACAAGATTCTCCAGAGTATCAACTTTTTCCAAACTAACATTTCCATCCTCCACCATATCTCGTACAAAGTGATACTGTACATTTATATGTTTCATTCTGGCATGGAAAGTAGGATTCTTTGCCAGAAAAATTGCACTCTGACTGTCACAGAAAATAGTTATTTTCCCTACATCAAAACCAATGTTAGAACACAATTTTTTTAACCAAACTGCTTCTTTACAAGCATGTGTAGTTGCCATGTATTCAGCCTCTGTAGTGGACAAAGTGACTACAGCCTGCTGCTTACTCATCCAAGTCACTGCACCACCATTCAACATGAAAATATATCCACTGGTGGACCTCCTGCTATCAATGTCCCTTGCCCAATCAGAATCCACATAGCCTCGAATACTGAGAGTCCTCTATGATTCAATCAAGTTCCTATGGTAACACAAAGAAAAATTTGAAGTGCCCTTCAAATATTTGAAAACTCTTTTCATAGCATCCCAATGTGTCCTTCCAAGATTAGCCATAAACCGACTAAGAACTCCCACTGCTTGGGCAATGTCTAGCCTTATACAGACCATTGCATACATGGGATTGTTGACCACACTAGCATAGGGTACACTGGTCATGTCCTCCATCTCAGTAGGAGATTTTGGACAATCTTCAACAAATAGCTTTGTTCCATGCAAAACTGGAACAACTAGCTGCTTGCAATCATTCATGAAAAATCTCTCTAGAACAGTCTTGATATACTTACTCTGACTGAGCCAAAGCTTTCTACTATTCCTATCCCTGGTTATCTCCATCCCTAGAATATACCTTGCTGCACCAAGATCTTTCATTTCGAACTTATCAGAAAACTGAGACTTAAGATTAGAAATCATTAACTTATTATTGCCTATGAACAACATATCATCAACATAGAGAGCAATAATAAGAACTTGATCACTTTCAGCTTTATAATAGACACAATGATCAGATTTTGATCTCACAAATCCCAAAGACAATACAAAAGTATCAAATTCTGTACCACATTCTAGTGACCGCTTTTAACTCCATACAAAAGACTTTTTTAAATTTGCAAACTCATTTTACTTTCCACAAAGTGCTTCAGTCGGACATATAGATTTTCTTCAAGATCACCATGAAGAAATGTTGCCTCGGCTACATCCATCAAGCTGACCTCTAAGTCATAATGCTTACCGTAAGGGACAAAAGAAATCTGATAGGATGTCGGCCAGAAGGCTGTGGAGAAAAAAAAATCTCCCCATAATCGTAGCCCCCACTGAATAACCCCTTCAAGTAACCAATCTTGCCTTGTACTTTTCCACATTGCTATCCACTAATCTTATTTTCTTAAATATCCATTTGTAGCCCACAAGTTTTCTTCCTTCAAGCAAGGGCACCAAACTCCAAGTTTCATTTTTCTCTAATGATGCCATCTCTTCGTTCATGGCTCCCAACCAAGAGTCTAAATCAAACATTTTAATTGTCTCTTTTTACAATCCTAGGGTTCATCGCTAGAAATTAAAGCATAGCAATAAGTAGAATCTATCAAAGAAACCATGTTTCTCTCTCTCTTCATGAGTTGACTCTCAATTGCTATGTCTCTTCTTCTTCTTCGAACTTTCAACTGTTTTGAGTTCTGCTTTTAGGTATTTTTTGAATTTTGAATTTTTATTTGGTGTAAGGTCGAGGAATTTCAATTACATCCTTATTATTTTTGACTTTGTCTCGACCGCGATCCAAGGTAGAAGGCTCTCAACTTCCACGAAGATTATGACTTCTACCGTGATAATAACCTTCTCTCTCAGATAGGGATTCCAAAGCTTGTATCCTTATGCCAAAGACTCATAGCTTCAATAAAAATACATTTGACGTACCTTGTTCTCCAACTTAGATCTTTCATAATGCACTCCATATGCATACATGCTGCCACAACCAAAAACACAACATGTCTTTAAAGAGGGCTTCACTGCACTAATGCCTAGCAGGTGTTTTCAACAAGAGCAGAATTTGAAGAATCCATTAATCAAGTAACATGCAATAGTAACCGCTTTCTACCCCTGAATCCTCTGTGCCAAGACTACTCTCAAGATGTTTTGTGCTCTCTTCTATCACTCTCATCCTATTGAACCTCAACTCCACCCATTTTGTTGTGAGTATAAGGTGTAGTCTTTGACTCTTTTTAATCCCATGGTTCTTTTTATTAAATAATTTCAAAATCATCGCAACAAAACCACCGCCATTATCAATCCTTAAGCATTTTAATTTTTCTTCCGCACTTAATTTCTGCACAAGGTTTTAAATTCTTAAACCAACTCAACACTTCTAATTTTACTTTCTCAAAAAATAAACAAATGTTCTCTAATAATCATCAATGTAAACGACATACATAGTACCTTGACTTAGACAAAGAAGGAACATTCACTGGACCAAATACATTAGAATGAATATAATCTAGCAAACCGGAAGATTTATGAGGACTGGAATAAAATGAAACATGGTGTTGTTTTCCATATATACAATATTCACAGAATTCAAATTCGAGGTTACAATCTTCGAGCCCCTCAACCAGGTTTTTATTCTTCAAGGTTTTTAAACTTTTCTCTCCAATGTGGCCTAGCCTATGATGCCAGAGCATAGTCTTTTCTGCTGGAAGTTTAACTTTCATAGAGTTTACACAATTACGAACATTTCCCTCTTTACCTCCATGAGTAGCTTTCTATGACTTTACAGAGACACTGTTACATTGAACAACATGTGCATCCAACTTGTACAAGGTACCAATACGGGAACCCCTTGCTAGCACCATTGAGCCTCTAGTCATCTTGCAGCCATTTCTAGAGAACGTGACTTGCACTCCAATATTATTCAGCTTACTGACAGACAACAGATTTTGAGCTAGACCTAGTATATGCATAACATCCTTGATTCCCTTCACTTTTCCATTGGGGAATTGGATTCTGACTCTTCCACGGCCAACAATCTCTAAAGTTGAATCACTTGTCAAGTACACCTTTCCACCATCGTATTCTTCATACTTCATAAACCAATCTCTATGAGATTTCATGTGGAAAGATACCCCTGAATCAATCAGCTAGACATCATCAGATGCTTGTGTAGCCAAGGCTGCAATGAAGGCGTCTGCATCACTATGAAAAGAATCATTATCAGAAGAGCCCTTCTTCTTTTTCTTTTTCTCCTCTTTACAATCCTTTCGGACATGACCGAGTTGCCCACAGTTCCAGCACTTCACCTTGGACTTCTTGCCAGGAGACTTTGATCTCCCATCTGATTTCGATTTAGACTTCTTGTCCTTCTTGCCTTTCTCTTTCAACTTTCCTCTAACAGCAAGGGTCTCCTTCACCATCTCAGAAGATTTCCTTCTCATCTCTTCTGATAACAAAGAAGCAACAACATTTTCCATCTTGAAACTATATGTTGTACTCCCAATAGCCATCACAAGGTGATCCCATGAATCTGGCAAAGAACACAATATCAACATACAATGATCCTCTTCGTAAATCTTCACACCAACAGATGTTAACTGTGCAATCAGCATGTTGAATGCATTTAAATGATTAGCTATAGACCCTCCTTCCTGCATTCTCAAAGTGTATAACTTCTTCCTTAGGAACAATTTATTCACCAAGTACTTCCCCTGATAAATAGATGCCAGTCTCTTCCACAAGGAAGATGTAGTCTTCTCTTCATGCACATTGAGAAGAATGAAGTCTGCCAAATAGAGCCTTATTAGCCCCTTAGAATTTCTATCTGCAAGGTCCCAATCTTCTTGCTTCATGCCTATAGGTTTGACTCTAGACACAGCAATCCAAAGATCACGATCCACTAAGAGATCCTCCATCTTAAGTTTCCATGACTTAAAATTGCTTCCATTGAACTTCTCTATTTCAATCTTTCCTGACATGCTAGCCATCTCAATCTATAATTAGAAATTGAAAACTTCTACAAGACTCCCACTGAACATAAATTGACACAAAAAACCCAATGTACCCACAAGGATAACACAACTAGCCAACCTCTGATACCACTTTTAAGGAAAGCTAGATGCGGAAGCAACTCTCCTAACATCAAAAACCTCATGGAAGAATGCAAAGATACCCTTTAAATTTTACAATTACAGTCCAATTAAGATGCACATGAAAGAGATAATAGAAAAATATTATTTGACAAACACATATGAACACCAGATATACATGGGAAAACCCTTATGGGAGAAAAACCCACCACACCAAGAGAAATCACTTTGTATTACAGTAATGGAGATTACATACAAATATCAAACTTATCTTTCTGATGTCATATTTCAGCAGCTTTCACAATGATCAAACTTGTATAGGAACCTTCAAGTTACAATCTTTATAGAATAGAAATCACTCTGATTATACAACCACATAGCAATCTGTCAATCCTTCGAATCATCTAACCAGACATCATCTGCAATCTCTGAGTATAACCATGTCGCCCCTATCTGTCGAGCTTCCTCTCAAAACTACCACAACAAGCTGTCTTCCAACAGTTCCCATTCGACTTGTCTTATTGGCTATTGATTCACCACGTAGGATGGTCTTCTCTTGGTCAAAAAGTTTCAATTGTGTTGGCATTTCGGTGAGACACAAGAAGTGTCTCCCCAATGCCCAAAGGCTTCACCATCGATGTCACTAAGAGTCATCCTAATTGCCAAGATGTTACATCGAGTCCAGAGAGCTATCGCTTAGACTTCTCCATGTCACCAAGACATATCTCTTTCACTGAGACATCCCACCGAAGTCTCAAGTCATACCGAGCACCAAACAATAGTCGGCAAGACATATCACATTCGCAGAGAGTTCATACCGAGTTCTCAAGTCATACTGACAATAGACTTCCTCATCACTAAGACAAATGTCCATCACTGAGACTTTACTTCAAGGTCTTTATGTTACATCGAGCACCGAACGGTCAGCAAGACTTACCACTCTCCCTGAGACATCACATCGAATACTTCATGTTACTACGAAGTTCCCAAATGATCAATAAGACCTACCACTTTCGCCAAGAGGTCATACCGATTCCTCCAAGTTACACCGAAACGTTCCACTATCGGCAAGAGAATCAGCCTTTAGAAAGACTTATTACCAAGGCTTCCACATTACCCCG
Source organism: Sequoia sempervirens (assembly GCA_007258455.2). NCBI lineage: Eukaryota > Viridiplantae > Streptophyta > Pinopsida > Cupressales > Cupressaceae > Sequoia > Sequoia sempervirens. The sequence goes on along the minus strand of VDFB02045376.1, from coordinate 8,798 downwards.
AGACCCCAAGTGTATACCATCGGTGAGACATATTACTGTCGCCAGGAGTTCTTAGCAAAGCCTCCGTGTTACACTGAAGACTCCAAGTGTAACACCGTCGGTGAGACTTCCGATATTCGATGTGACATCATATTGAAACGAGCCTTCCGACGAGATTTTCCTCGATGACTTCAAACTAAATGCTATTGGCTAGACATCCACACATTGCCCAGACTTCTTACTGAGCCACCATAGGTTATCCCGATGACTCCAATGTATAACCATTCAGCAAGACTTCTGCAAGGTCACAACAACCTGTACAAAACATAAGGTTATAAATCTACTCATCGGCCAGACATAGAATATGTCACACCGACTTGGCTCCAATAGAGGTTTCAGCCTATGGGATTGAGACATATTTTTCTAACAGGTTGATGGTTCACATTAAATACTTGACTTGGGACAATTTTTGGAAATGTGGTTTTTAGGGTCCTTCAATGTGCTTTTTGTGTTTGAATAATGTTGAGAATGCTTCTCATCTCTTCTTTCAGTGTCTCTTTCCTAGGAAAATCTAGCATTTCTGGTGGGAGGCCTAGTTTTAGTAGTGCAAACATTCCTCTTCCTTAGAAGAGTTTTGGCAATTGTCTTGTTCCCCTTCTTGTTAAGACTTCCTTCTTGCAAATTGCTTGGAATATTGGTCCTAGTTTGATTATTTGGCACATTTGGTTGAAGCGCAACTGTAGGTTATTTTTGGATAAGAAGCTTCAAGTGGGTCAGGTGTGGATGCATATTCTTAGAGCTCTCCAGGAGACTTTAACCGCAAAATATGATCTGTTGATTCCAGTGGATCCTAGTGATGTAAGAGTGGTTCATAATTTGGGGATTTCTGTTGGTGGTAGGGTTAGGCCCAAGCCTTTTCAGGGTCATGTATCTAGAGGGAATATCTTTAGGGAGGGGCATTGGATGCCCCCAACCCCTAGGGCTTTGAAAATCAACACTGATGGGTATTCTAGAGGAAATCCCAGGCATGCTAGTGTTGGTGGGGTTGGAAGGGATAGTTCTGGTGTGGTTGAGTTTTTCTTCTCTGAATATAAGAGGAAAAATTCTAATAATCTCATGGAGGTGTTGGCTATTCTTTTGGATTTGAAGCAGGCTTGTACCCTTGTCTAGAGAACAATTATTTGTGAGTATGATTCTCAAATTGTGATTGACTTGCTAAACAAGAGTCAATTAGAGGATGTTAGCTGGTAGTTAGCTATGGTGGTTAAGCAAATCACTAGTCTCGAAGGAATGTTAGATTCTACCACCTTCTCCCATATCCTTCGGGAATGGAATAAGGTGGCTGATGGGTTGGACAAATGGGCTTAAGAGAAGACAGGGAATTGGATGGTGGATAATTGGGACAATTTTCCTAGGGAGCTTGCTCAAGATTTGGAAGATTTGGTTATGGAAGATATGAAATGTTGCATGGGTACTAGTTGAGTGCTAGTTTGGTGTGGTTTGGCCCCTTTTGGGTTGCCTATACTTTTTTGCATTGTACTGCCTTCTTTGATTAATAAAGTTTTTACCCTCCCTTTTATTAAAATTTTGGCTTGGACTATTTGAATTTCAAGGAACTAATTCTTAGATTTAGTATAAATATAAGGTTAATTCCAATTATTTCATCTAATATTTTCAAGAGAGAATCCTAATATTTCACAAGAGCATTATAGAGTGCACTTCAAGAGCATTTCAAAGGCATTAAAAGGAAGATTATCAAGAGTTTATTGCATCAATTAAATATGATATCATGTCAAAGGCATAGTGCATCAAGCACGTTGTTGAGCTAGTGTGTTGATGTAGCATTGAAGATCCAAGGTAGGAATTGTTTCTTATCCAATTCAAGATCAAGATCTACATTCTTCATGGTCACTTCATGTTAGTTTATAGATTTATATTCTAAGACATCTTCCAAGGTAACATCATTTCATGTTTCATGTTTCATTCTTCAATTTCATTGTTTCATCATAAGGTTTAATTGCCTAAAAGGGGGTTGATTAAGGAAAACCCCTATTCCTCTAACAATCAACAAGTTTTTCTCCTCTTGAATGTGTGTTCACAGGATTTAGGTTGAAGAGCAAGATTTGGAGCAAAATTGTCAAATTTGTCACCTACATTGTAAGAACACGAAAACAAAGATACAAAATTTGTGTCAAGTTTTCGGGAGCTAATCACCAAGGAGCCAAGAGTGTAGATCTTGAAGAACAAAACCCACAGATTGATTTCCAAAACCCTAACAAGGACCCATTTTCCACTAAAGGTGAATGAGTCCTCAATAAGGCCTGAAGCAGTGAACATCTAGAATCTGGACTTGCAGATTGAGAGGAACAAAACCTATAAAGCACTTTTTGGAAACCCTAAGAGGAACCCATTCGCCACTAAAGGTGAATGATTCCTTTGTGACCTAAAAATAGCCTTCTTGTAGCAAGGTACACACCATTCTAACCTTCCAAAACCTCCCTCATTTTTGCTATAATAGTTAGGATTGATTTATGATTGTTATTTGCATCATATCATACACATAATTACATGTTTTTTATCATCTTGATCAATTCATTTTGATGCAAGCCTTATTTTCCCTCTAAACAAGAAGTTACAAAATTGTTAACAAAATATGAGGATATCATGTCAGAGAATGTACCATAGGGTTTACCACCAATCTGGAGTATTAGTCATCATATAGATCTTATACCAAGAGTTAATTTACCTAACAAGGCAACACATAGTTCATGACACTGACAAAGAATGCACAATTGAATTGACAGATTCAATAGTTGTTGAGGAAAGGATTGATCAAAGAAAGTTTGAGCCCATGTGAGGTATCTTTTGTACTTGCACCAAAGAAAGATAGAGAGTGGAGAATGTGTACCAATTCAAGAGAAATCAATAAGATCACTATCAAGTATAGATTCCCATTGTCGAGGATGGATGACATTATGGATTGTTTGAGTGGAAAAAAACTATTTTACAAAGATTGACTTAAAGAGTGGATATCATCAGATCGGGATCAAAGAAGGAGATGAATGGAAGACTGCATTTAAGACTAATGAGGGATTGTATGAGTGGTTAGTGATGCCTTTTAGATTGACCAATGCATCAAGCACTTTCATGAGATTGATGAATGAGGTATTGAAGACATTCTTGGGTTTGTCATTGTTTATTTGGATGATATTTTGATTTTCAATAAGACTAGAGAAGAACATTTGTCGCACATTCGACAAGTATTGCAAATGTTGAGAGAAGAGAGGTTTTTGATTAATTTCAAGAAGTGTAGTATCATGAAAACATAATTGGTATATTTTGGATTTGTTATTTTTGCTGAAGGATTGAAGATGGACCCTAAGAAAGTGAGAGCAATTGTTGATTGGCCTACACCGATAAACATTGGAGAAGTAAGATCATTCCATGGATTAGCTAGTTTCTACCCAAATTTTATTAGAAGTTTTTGTAGCATTTGTAACCCCATGATAAAGACAATGAGAGGAGACAAGAAAGAATTTAAGTGGACATTTCGAGCACAAAGAAGTTTTGAATTGTTGAAGCAAAAGGTGACAAAACAACCAGTGTTAGCATTACTAGATTTTGACAAGGTATTTCAAGCTGACTGTGATGCAAGAAGAAATGCAATTGGAGTAGTGTTCAGTCAAGAAGGAAGACCTATAGCCTATTTGAGTGAAAATTTGAATGATGCTAGAAGAAGATATTCAGTTTATGATCAATAATGTTATGCCATAATTCAAGCCTTGAAGTGGAGACATTACTTGTTGCATAAGGAAATTTTGTTGTATACAAATCATCAAGCTTTACAGTATTTGAACGGTCAAGGGAAGTTGAATTAGAGACATATGAGATGGGTCGAGTTCTTGTAGAGTTGCACATTTGTGTTGAAGCATAGGAGTAACAAGTCAAATGAAGTTGTAGATGCATTGAGTAGAAGAAGAAATTTGTTGACAAATATGAAAGTGGAAGTATTGGGATTTGATGAATTGAAGCACATATATGAGGATGATGCAAATTTTGGTGAAGCATGGAGAGCATGCAAGGAACCATTAGTGATAGACCAAAGCCAATGGTTGGATTATTTCACTCAAGAAGGTATGTTATTCAAAGGAAATCAATTGTGTATCCTGAGGAGTTCAATGAGGGATAATTTGATCAAGGAGAAGCATAGTGGAGGTTTTTCAAGACATTTTGGAGTGGATAAAAAAATAGCTCTGGTGAGTGAACATTATTATTGGCCGTAGATATATAAGGATGTAAGGAAGTATGTTTAAAGTTGTAGAATTTTTCAAGTTGCAAAAGGGGGTAGTTAGAACACTGGATTGCATAATCTTTTGATAGTACTGGAGAGACATTGGGAAGATATAAGCATGTATTTCATATTGGGATTTCTAAGGACACACAAAGGTTATTATTCTGTAATGGTAGTAGTGGACAAATTTTCTAAAATGACACATTTTGCTCCTTGTAAGAAGACTAACAATGTTGTGCATGTTGCTGACTTATTTTTCAAGGAGATTGTGAGATTGCATGGATTACCTAAGAGTATTCTTTCAGATAAAGAAACCAAAATCATTGGATAATTTTGGAGAAAATTGTGGAAGAATATGAAGACAAATTTGAAGTTCAGTTCAACATATCACCCACAAACAGTTGGATAGATAGAAGTAGTGAAAATAAATTTGGGTAACTTGTTGAGATGTTTGGTTGGAGATAAGGTAGGAAGTTGGGACATGGTTTTACCACAAGTAGAGTTTTCATACAATAATTCAATGAACTGGAGTATAAGAAAGACACCATTTCAGATTATTACCAGAGTAAATCCTAGAGGAGTTGCAGAGTTAAGGGACATCATTATGGAGAATAAAATGAGTGTGGAGGTAGAATATTTTATAGTTTTCATGGAGACATTTCATAATTAGGCCCAAAAGCATTTAGGCGAAATGAATGGTAAGTATAAGGAGAAGGAAGATGAGCATCGAAGACATAAGGAATTTATTGTTGTCCAGATAAAGTAATGGTATATTTGAGGAAGGAGAGGTTTCCAGTTGGTACATACAATAAGTTGAAGATGAGGAATTTTGGACCATGTAAGATACTAAGGAAGTTTGATTTAGGTAATGCATATGAAGTGGAGTTATCAAAGACGTTGGGTATATCACTTGTTTTCAATGTGGTAGAATATGTGAGTTTCATAAAGGGAAGTCAAGTGGTAGTAATAGTGATGAAGTAGATTTTAAGGAGCAGTTACCACCTCGAACACTAGAGGAGATTGAACAGATTCTAGATACCAGGACCGGAAGGAGCACTAGAAACAAACAATATATAAAATATCTTGTGAAGTGGAAAGGAAAACTAGTAGAGGATTCATCATGGATTTCTCAAGCTGAGGTTGACCATCTTCATTTTCCTCTTAGCCCTAGAAAGTGAGGGACTCACTTTTCTTCCAACCTCAGGTATCTAATGTAGGAGCATCCCTGGTTGTAAAGAAATCTTATATCAACCAAAAATAGTTCTTTTCTTGCATTACATTCAATAGCAGTTTCAACATTTCATTCCAAATTTTACCGCATCATTGTTTCTCAACTCACAAAGAAGGAAATAACATCTATACATTGACATCTAGTACATATCCAAATTTCACATCATTTACATTTGTCTAACAGAAGTTATCGCTCTCAGAATTTCACTATATTTTCTAGTCAGAACATTTGGGGGACATCATACAAAAATTCTCCCAAATAGTATTCAAGGAAACTTGTTGTAGCAAAAAAAATCATCAACATACGAAGACCAGAACATCCTTGTTGCAACAGATACTTCCTCAAAAACAACATGAGAGATCATTCAACATAGTAGAGACCATCAACATCTCTCTAACATCAACAATACTTCTAATCCTCATCTTAATGCTTCTAATCCTCATCTTAGTGCTTCTAATCCTCATCTTAATGATTCATCATGATATCATCTCTTCTGTCAGCAACCATACACAATACAAATCTAATTGTCACTAAACAAGCCATGACATCCAACCATAAACACCAAAAAATCACCCAAACAAGGCATGACTACATCCAACCGTGAGCATCAACAACTCCAATATTAGCACAACATCTATAACAACCCTAACTAAGTGTTGGCATAAGTGAAAAACAATTCCAAACACATGTGCAACAATCTCATAAACACATGTGTGGAAATCTTCCCAAGTGTTGACATCAATGACAACCAATTTTCCAACAAGAGAGAGAGAGAGAGAGAGAGAGAGAGAGAGAGAGAGAGTTCTTGAGCTCAAGGGAGAGAGAGTCAAGTAAAGGGATGGAGATAGTGAGAGAAAGGTCTAGATGATAAGAGATAAATAATGACTGATATAGAGAGAGTGAAAGATGATATCACAATTTACTGATTACTAAAATTTAACCTCTTGATTATTGAAATTTGACATGTTGATTACTGAAATTTGACTAAGTTTGAAAAATTATAAGATCTTCCAAAAACTAGAATTTTCATTATAACTCCAAGAGATCCAAAACCACTCTCAAATATCCTAAAACTATATACATGAAATATAACTTAAAGTATAAGAAAGTAAATGTCCATATGTAAATGTCAACTAGAAAATTTAGCACTTGCCAAATGATGCATTTCATTTGGTGCTCACCAAATAGGTTGCTAAGGGAAACACCAAGCCTTAGGCTCGATCATCTGAGCCAAATGGTCATTTTGGGTAAAAATTCAATAGTGGCATCTTTTTTGCGTCACAATTAGTGCACATACCCAATGGTAAGGACACAATTAATAAATTGAAGTTTTAGTTTTTAGTATAGTTTTAGATGAAAGACTTAGGAGATGTCAAAATCATCTTGGAAATGGAGATCAAAAGAGATAGAGTAAACATAATTTTTTGGTTGAACAAAATAGAGTATTTGAAATTGGTGTTGGAGAGGTTCAACATGATAATTTTTATACCATTGTGTGTTGCTATTTCAGTGGGGTCCAAGCTAATAGTAGGGTAATGTTTGACTTCTCCCAGTGAAATGGAGGATATGACTTGAGTATGTTGTGCTAGTGTTATTGGGAGATTAATTTATGATATGGTGTGTATTAGATTAGACATCACTCAATTAGTGGAAGTTTTGAGCTAATTTGTGGCTAATCCTAGACGAGTAAATTGGGATGTAATCAAGAGGGTCTTCAAATATTTGTGGGAAAACTATGAGTAATCCATTTATTATCATGGTAATTTTGCAGGGGATCAATACTCAATTATTATTCATAGGATTAAATAGATTGGGTTTGGCATGTTGATAGTAGGAGATGAACCAAAGGATATGTTTTTAGTATGTTTGGTGGTGCAATCAACTGGATGAGTGAGCAATATGATGTGGTTTCTTTATCAACTTTTAAAAGTAGAGTACATGGAAGCTACTCATGATTTTAATTTCTCGTAAAGAACTTGACCTTTCATGCGAGGATGAAGCATATTGATGTTTAATCTCATTTTTTATAACATGGTATAGGATAGGAGGGTGGTAATAGAGAAAGCTATCATTTCACAATGTTATAGATGAATTGATGAAGTTAACTTGAGCACATAAAATTCTAGGTGGTGTTGTGAGTCTATGGGTCTCTCCACTCTTCAAAATTATTTGATAGTGTTGGTACTCCATTTTCCCTTGCAAGGTGTTTGAAAAATGAGAGAGTGATAGGAAATGTGTCTCAATATTTATCCTAATGTTAAGAATACAACAAAATAAATTTTAGGCTATAAAATAGAAAAAAATAATTTATGGGCTATAGAGGTTATGTTTGACCAAAATAACTATTTCAAGTTGTTTGATATCGACTCTTGAATCCCTAGGATGTCGATCTCTTTGAAATTTATAATTTAAAAAAGGCTCAATCAGCCTCCCAAATCAAAAGTTATGGCCTTTGAAAGCTATGCCTCCCACATTGGAAATGTAAAAAACATATATGATCTATAAGAGGGAGCTACACTTGTTGACCAACTTAAGACACACCATAAGACATCTTTGAACGGAGATAATGGAGCCAAAATAGAGTGCCCAAGTTGGTGAGTGGATTATGACAAGTTTATGATAGATGGATGTAATGTCATTTTTAGCTTATGGACTTATCTTGGGATTTGAGTGTTGGAATTTTAACTAGGGATTTGGGTAACACATATTGGGTGGTTTTAGCTCATGGTTTTCTAATTACCATTTTATGATTTCATGTATTTTCTCTCTTTTTTATTGGATGCTTGAGATAGAGGTCTTAATAGCGAGTTTTGTAAGTATTGTTATGCTACTAGAATTACTCCAAATTTATTTTAGTGATGCTCCTATAAAGGCCTAGAATCTTAAATTATATTTTAATCTTGACTACTAAATAATACATTGAGTTGCTTTGGAATGTAGCGTTTTTCTTAGAGTATATCACTATGTTATGGCATATTGATTTTGAGTTTAGTTCTTTATAACTTTATGTAAGTTTTTTCTCATATATTAGTTTAGGAAGCATATTGCACCTAGTAGGTTCGATTCTAGCATTTTTTCTTGGCTTATTTGGCCATCTCACTTACTCATGACACAACCTATTGAGGAAGAAAATTAAGATGGAATGATCACCAAATGGGAGCTTGCTCTTGATGACCTAGATCCAATTGATGTGTGTGGAAAACTAGATTACTATGAAACCCTCTAATAGTATAACTCTCCAATGCTCAATGGTTTTGTCTTGTATTATATTTTGATGATTTGAACGTTGGGAGCTAT
>VDFB02045375.1:0-18012 GCA_007258455.2 Sequoia sempervirens | reverse complement strand
TGAGGATGCTACGTTCAAAATTTCAGGTTGATCCAAGCTTCAGAGGCGCAAATTCAGAGAACTTGCTATAAATAGCAGGGCACGTAAGCTGGCGAGGATGATGAAAATTTGTCTAAGTCTGGAGTCTCGTCCAGCAGGCATAGGGAAATGCGCCCATCTCAGCTAGAGGCATAAAATTTTTTCTAAGTGTGAGTTTATCCTTCACACAGGGCAAAATGCGCCCAAGGCAGGAAAGTCAAACGAAAGTCAACGATTTTCATCCTGCTGCCAGGCTAAAATGCGCCCAAGAAGGAAGAAGGAAAAGTTGAAAAAGTTTCTAAGGCACGGAAATCCGCCTCACCCTCCAAAATGCTACCATGCAAGATGAAGCTTGAAACAGCTCAAAGAAGTCAAGGGATTTTCATCCTTCATGAGGTGCAAAATGCGCCCAAAACATGCCATATGGAGACAAAAATAGGGGAGCTCAAAGGTCACAAGGTGGCGTTACAAGTTTCATCTTACATGCATAAGAAATGCGCCCATGTTTCAAACTTTATCCTCCTCCACTACTAAAATCCGCCCACTCACAAGAAGGTCAAGGAAAGTCAAAGTGCTTTATCCTTCACACTATCTAAAATGCGCCCACATGCTAGCAAGATGCCAAAAAAATTCTAAGTATGAGAGCTTATCCTTCACCCTTGCCTAAATGCGCCCATCCTCTTGCCAAGCTGAAATGCGCCCATGTTGAGGTGTAAAAGTAAGTGGTGGGGGTAAGTGAGGTGAAAGGTGGTTAAAAAATATTCCAAGGCGTGGTAAAAGGCAAGTGAATACTCCAAGGCGTGGCAACATTCCTCCATCATGTACAAAGTGCGCCTAAAGTAGAGAGTGTTAGAAGATTTTTGCTAGGCGTGGTGAAGGGTGATGAATATTGGGCGTTGTTTTTTTTTAAATTTTCCTCCATCAAGTGCTAGGCGTTGAAGGTGATAAGTGGTAAGGTGTTAGAGAATTTTTCTAAGGCATGTGAAGTGAGGCATGCTTCAAATATCAAGTGCGCCATGCAAGATGTGAAGATGTTGGAGGATAAAATGAACCCGCTCGTTGGGTACCCATGGGTTCGATGCGTTCTGGAGAAAATTTTCTTCTGGGTATCAAAGATTATCGATGAAGAGTTGATTTTAAGGTCTTCCATAGCTTGTCGAGAATTTTGGGATGAAGATTTTAAGTGGGCACCAGGTTGATGTATTTCCTAAGGGAAATTTGAAAATTTTCTAAGGCAAAAACGAAGAAAATGTGCTTTCAAGGTAAGATCCATGAATTTGAAAGAAACTGCCTAGGTGAATTTGCTTCAATCCTTCGTGAGGATAGTTCAAGGTTGTTAGAGCTCCAGCAGGTAAAATGAATTTCTTGAAGATGCAGTTGAAGTGGATGATAGGCCCTTGAAGAGGATGGATTGAAAATTTGGCTAAGGCATGAAGAATTTGAACGCCAAGAAGCGAACACTTGGAAATTAGGAACGGAGAATCCCTGCAAGTAAGTTAAGTTTATATCATGAAGTATTCTAATACCCCTCTCCTTGCTTGTTTTGTAGGAGAAATGTTGAGGCCAGAGCACGATGACTTGAAGTGGAAGCACGATGAAGATGAGTTACAATCTCGAAGGAGGAAAATTTGCAAGAAAATGGCTAAGTGTTAAGACTTAGTATAACTCAAAGTGACGAAGATGAAGACCCTCAAGTGGAAGAAATCAAAGAACAATGCCAAGAAAGAAGATCGAGAACAGTGTGAACGCATCTGCAAACGGAATCTTCTAGAAGGATGATGGTGGACATTATGGCGCATTTATTACCCCACTCTCCTCTGTGGCGGTTTTTAGGGCAATATTATTTAGGGCTGAGGTGGCACGATTCTGGCCACTCTATTGATTGTAACCCTAGCTGTCTTTTGGGACTTGGCTAGCTATATAAAGGGGGAGTCCCCCTCATTTGTAATTCATTAGAAAGTAGACAGTAGAGAGGATCAGGGTAGAATTAGAGTAGAGGGACAGCTTAGAGTAGCTTAGAAGTAGATTGATAGTGTAGTTTGGAGAAGAAAGAAAGTTTTCCCTTTGAAAACTTTTGAAGAGATTGTTGTGTAACACATTTTATGATAATAGATCTTTTCATTGATGATGGAATTCGTCTTGTCATGAAATGCTAACAAGGTTTCTTCTTCCTTTCGTATCCAAGTAGCTTAATTCATGCAAGTAGCTTACTTTGGTGTGTGGTGTTTTATTGAGATAGCTTCGCTTTATTCCATACCACTAGCGGCTTGTTGATGATAAGTCCGCCTTGTGTGGTCAACTGGACATTATCTTGTGTTTAACTTCGGTTGTGGTTTACATACTTATATGCGTTGTTCTGATGGTGTATGTATGTTAAACTATAACTTGAATACCTTTTGCTATCCCCTTTGAAGATTGCACCGATTTTGCTGAGGCTGTCCGACGGAGGCTAGGTGAAATCCGGTTGAAGTCTATTGAGACGAAGCCCCACATTATCCCGATTTACACAGAACATAAACTTCTTAGGCCCTACACCCTTTTCAATTCAATACTTTCTGGTTAGAATAGGAAACCCGCACTTCATAGATAAATCTTTCGAGCATTTGAATCCCTTTCTCCACTGCCGAACAATTCTGTAAGTCCCCTTGAAATACCAGCAAATCACATCGAGCCAAACTGAGCCTATTCGCATTAAAGGAACCTTGGAGTTGAACGCATGAACTTTCTTGCAATCTTAGCATGCGGAATACTTTGATCAAGAGAGAATAGAGCCGCTGGCTTATTTTTCTCGCTGGTGCGGTCACTAAAACACATCAACAACCCTGTTATTATTAACTGAGTTGTCTCAATGTCCATTGTTACCTCCATTTGTATTGTTGTTGTTGCCGATTGAATTTCTTACCAACATATTCATCATTTGTTCTAAATGCTGATTTGTTCTCCTTTGCTCTGCAAGATGTTCCCTCAAGAGTGTATCACTTGAATCTTCTTTCCTAGGGCTGCCACTACCACCTTCACCCATTGTGCTAGCTGAATCTCCTTCACTTGATGTCTCCCAACGCCTCTTTAATTCACCTGAAAGTGTTTGTCCTTCTGGAATATATGGAGGGCTGAATTGTCTTCTACCACTTGTTGCGTAATATTGTCCTTTCTTTTCTTCCCTTGCTGTATACCTCTTTTCTTTTTCACTCACGAACCCTTACATGATGGCAAGATCTTTAGCTTTGATACCACTGTAATGTCCTTAGCAAAACTGACCTTGTTTTCACCTCATTATGCCTTGGACATTTCGTCAAACAGTTGTCATGAAAGCTGATATATGCTGATATAAATTGCTGATTGCTGTGTTTTTGGTTTTTGACACTTGACAATGATGTTTAAATGCTTGAAATTGATAACTAATAAGTCTAACAACAATATAGATGATGTGCAGATATGTTTTTGTATTTTTCAATGCAAATAAATGACTTAACTTCATGAAAATGACCACCTACAGCCAATTGACATTTTGTCAAGCAATTGGCATGCAACCTAATGTGCATCTATAGCAATAAGGAATTATGCCAAAAATTTCCTATGCATCCTATTGTAAGAGATAATCACCAGCATGTGACATTACATCAAACACTTGTCATGGAAACTAAGAGTGCAAATAATGACTTTCAGCTTGTAGACATTTATACAAACAATTGCTATGCAAAGTACATATCGAATGAATGCAACCTTATTTCTTCTCAACCAATATGATAATCTGATTACAAGCAATGGCCAAATATCTTGGCTTACACAATATCCAAAATGCGTGAGAAGGCTGATATACTTATGCGCCTACAACAATTTGTTGGTTGAAAATTTTGTATACCTTGAGGATATGCAAAATTGTGGTTTCAGCCATAGTGTGTGAGACAAACTCTCCTATTTTCAAAGGGAAGACTCCCCCTTTGCTTTCTATTTTAACAATTCAGAAATAAACTCTAACTATAAATCTATTCTAAATCTAGGTGAAACTCTGTCTTGTTCTCTTTTATCAGAAAAGACATTTATTCTCTTCTCTTATTTCAGAAAAGAATCACAACTGAAAGCATAAATGATTAATGAAGTAAACAAATAAAGAAGCAAAGTTTCCATAAAGGCACCAAGTCCTTCGTTGCTCCTCTAGGACGGGGAAACAAATTGAAAGCACAAAGTCTTTTACAACTTAATCTCCTATCAACCTTTTTAGATGATTTTCTGGTAATGAAGTTCAGTATGTAGCAGCTCAAAATCTAACTACATGATGCACTTTTAATGCACAAACATAGAAAATAAAAGCAGCACAAAGTTTGCAAGTTACCCCCTTTGCTTGAGTTCTACAATAGCTTCAAACGTGACAAACAACTCAAAGTCTGCAGTATCAAATCTGAAAACCAATCTAAAACTCCAAACGCAATAAGCAACTCAAAGTCTGCAAAATTGAGCTTGGATCCCTCTTGTATAACACCACAAAACTCACAATCAATATGCAGAAAATGTCGTCACATAACACCTTGAATCAACACAAAGTTTGAAAGCAATTTGCCTCTTTTAATTGACTGTAATCTGATTTACATCTAAGCTCAAAGTCTTAAAGTGCACATACAAACTAGCAGAGTTTTGTTGCATTGCCAAAAGATAAAAATTACAATAGACCCCCTCAAGTATTTATAGGAGAGAAGCCTTGAGAAAAAGGTGGGAGCATCCCAACTAACTTGAGAAATTCTCTCAACCACTAACTAACTGCAGTTGACTTATTCAACATTACAAGTCCTATTGTAATTTGACTTGTGATGTTATTACATGCAATTACAAGTTACAACTTTGCAAGTGATATGATCACATGCAATTACATTTTTCCATTTTACATGTAATTTGTCAAAACTAAATTACAAATACATAATTGAAACTATTCTAAGTGTCCAAGACACGACTCTAACTAGATCATTTTTGATTGGATCTTCATGCTGCTGTTTGGAAAATATTCTTCCATCTTTGTCTTGAAAGCATTCTATGCTCAATCATGTCACTTATTCAACTCCTTTTGTGGCTTCGTCATGCTGTTTTTCTTTCTTTGTATCATTCTCCAGCCTTGGAATTTGCTTGAAAAATAAGGCCCATGCCTTATATTATGGATTTGGTGGGTTATGTGTGCAAACGGACTAACGAGAATGAGACAAAGGGGCTGCAAAAGTGAGGCCAAAGCTCAATTTTGGGTTTTGGAAGGCTGACTGCAAGTGAAATGTATAATCGGGATTTTTAGAACATATTGCAAGTAATTGAGTACAAGGTAGGAAAAATGAGAGGTAATTGCAAGTTACTATTTGAACTTGTAATTTTAGTCAAAATCTCTTACTTGCAGTGAGATCATGAAAACCTGATTTGTATCCAAGATGTCATTTTTTGCAGAAAATGGCAATGATGATGAAGAAAAATGGTAATGGAAAATGAGGTGAGTGAATATGAAAAGAAAACGAGTGAAAGAAGGGCGAATGGAAAAGTGGATGGATGAAAGAGAGATGAATGACGTGCTTAATGAAGAATGATGGTGTATGAAGTGGAAAAATGCATTTTCAACCAAGACATGGTTTTTTAAAACATGCAATCTCAATCTCTGTAGAAAGGCGACCTAGGAACAAAATATTTAAAGGAACAAAAACACTAAAAATAAAAAGAAACAAAAAACATGCCTGCAACAAGAATTTGCAAGCCAAAATGAAAAAGAAAAACCCTAGGCGCCTTTTACAAATTCAAATATGCAAAAACGTGGCAATGGTAGAGCAAAAATGGGGGATTCAATAAAGTTGTAGACTTTGCCAAGTGTTGTTCATGCCAAAAATCTCTCCAATTGGGGTACATATGAGCAAGAGCAAGCTAAAAATCCACAAAAACACTTACAAAACTAATTTCGGGTTTTTTGATGCTCATTACAAGTTCAAAAAGTGCAATCGGGTTTTTAAAAGCTCATTGCAAGTTAACTTTTAAACATAAGACTGAAATTGGACTTTTTGTAGCTCATTACAAGTGAAAATTAACTTGAATAACTCAAATCGGGTTTTTAAGAGCACTTTGCAAGTGATTTAAGTGAAATCGGGTTTTTTGGAGACCATAACAAGTGAACTTTATCAAAAATGGCTTAAATCGGACTTTTTAGAGCAGTTTGCAAGTGAACTTTTTCACTTAAGAGGAAATCGGACTTTTTAAGACATATTAGAAGTGAACTTTTTAAAAAGTAACTTGTAATGTGAGCAAAAAGTTCCTACAACTCGTAAGTTAAATGAAAAGTTCCTACAACTTGTAATTAGAACAAAAAGTTCCTACAACTTGTAAGTTATCTCAAAAGTTCCTACAACTTGTAATTAGAACAAAAAGTTCCTACAACTTGTAAGTTATCTCAAAAGTTCCTACAACTTGTAATTAGAACAAAAAGTTCCTATTACTCACTTGTAATAAAGGCAAAAAGTTCCTATCACTTACGTGTAATAAGAAACCAAAACCCCTACTTGCAGTGATGCCCTAGAAACCCGAAATTGACCAAAAACATGAGAAAAATGACTCAGAATTTCACAAAAACCGATGAGAGTGAATGAAAAATGTTAGCCCAAAGGACTATAGACCCAAAACTTGCAATACCCAACCTCTGTACCTCGTAATACGTGCCTTGAGGCCTAAAAGTATCAAAATTTTGATGGGTTATCTATGATTTTTGCATGTCAAAAATCAGGGACAACACAACTATCATATGGATTACAAATATCATGCAAACTACAATGAGAAACCTGGGATAATAAGTCATTGATGCTGAGAAGTCGACTTGCTGTTGTAGTAATGAAAAACCTCCAAAATGCAAGTAGTCAACCTCCTGAAGGTGCCGCCCCTGCTGCAGGTCTGATATATTAAAATAAATACATATTGGTTGCTAGCCATCCTCCTATCTCTTCCAACATCATTGATATACCTCCTAACTTCATGCGATCCACCCTAGATGAAGAATCGATGCCAAAAACACAGGCTAATATCAAAATCGTGGTCTCCTCAAACCGCCATGAAAAACTGAAAATATATATCAGAGGTTGTAGATGCAAAAACTACCTCTTGATAGATAATGCGATTTCCCCTTCAAGCTGGAAAATATGCATCAATGCAACCCTCAATTTATTTTCCAAAATTGTGCCAATAATCTCCTTGTATTGATTTCCTCCAATGGATGATAATTTGGCCAATGGCCACAAAATTATGTTGCAGATGAAAGGACTGGAATATCCTTTCCCCAAACTAGCTAGGCTTGATATCTCACAAGCGAAACTAGGAATCAGCTAGGCTTGATGTCTCACAAGTGAAGTTTGCCAAGCATTAAGCTCACCAAATGTAGAAAATGAAGTAGTCAACTCAACATGCCAAAATGCCTAGCCAAGCTTCTTTTTATACTTTTTGAACCACATCTCCAAGAAGCTTCTAGAATAAATTATTATTTTATTCAAGTGACTTTATAATATTATTTTATTCCAAGTCACTTTATTAAATTAATTAAATATAAGGTCACCTTTTAATATTTAATTGTTTGATAATCTTATAAATAACTAATTTAATAATCCACTTAATTTAATTAAAATTATCAATTAGTCATCCTTATGAAATATCATTATTTTGGACAACTTAATTAATTAATTCAATTAAATTAAACGTACTCCAAAATTGGGGACATGACGCATGACACAAATCAGCCATTGATCGCCCAAATTGCAAACTTGAGGAAGAGATCGCATTCATTGTCCTCATCAAATGCATTACAAGAATAATTAAAATCGATAAAGAAAAGACAATATTAACAATTGTTAATTGTCTTTTATATGTTAATCGCTACTATTCAAAAGAACGATATATGCTAATAGTATTTTGAAGTTAAATCGCCACCATTAAAGGAAGCGATGGAGTGCATCCACAGGAAGACATGGGTAGGATAGAGGGGTGCCACCCCTTGACAAGCATAGATATAGTTGCAAGAAACCGTTAATGAAGTGGGAGGGGAGGAGAGAAAAAAGGAGATAAAAAAAATATAATAATAATAAAGGAATTCGATACCCCCTGAAGAAGTCTAAGCACGCTAGTCAGGTGTAATCTAACCTTAGCCATTAGCATTCTGGTTTAGTGTTTATACATTCTAGTGCTGAATTGCTTGCATGTATGCGTCCTATGCATTGGCTTATATGCGATCTGGTTGTTAAATTATTTATTCAGAATGTTGAGATGCTTGAGTAGTTATAGACATGTGCGTCACAGCTGTTGGTTGTATATTCTAGTTATTAAACTGCTTCATCTATCTAGATGTGCAATCTAGTTAACTATCTATACATTTTGAATTGTTAATAAGAATAGATCTGCATCTATGTATTTAGTTGTGATCCTATGCATTGGTGATTAGATATGAATTATGAATCAGCTCATCTGTAGTGGTGTGTATCATCTATTCTTGCAATGGACTGATTGCCTCCACAGTAGTATATAGATTATATGCATGGAATAGTTGTAATGAATCTAATATTATATGTATGCAATTCTGTACTTTAGTTATTCTTATTTACTAACTAGTAACAATCTAATCACATATAGGTATCTAATGAATAAGGGGTTTGCATAGCATTTCTAGTGTTAATATACATTATCACTTTAAGCGTGGATCCAAGTATGAATACTGTAATATATATGGATGCTGTTAAATACAAATGCCTAAGAATTACTATGAATGTTCGAATCTGTTTGATAATGTAAGAGACTAGGTGTCTCTCAACCCCAACTATGCTGAATAATAAAGTCTTTTGTCTTGTGTTTGATGGGTTTGTACTTTTCTTTGTGTTTTGATCATATATTGGCAATGGTTTGATACAACAATATAATGCAGCAAAACAGGAGATGTTGCAATAATAATTTATTTTTACTCAAAATTGAAATTGCATTGGAAATACACAGCTGAAAATTCCAGATTTTTATACCAGCTTAAATACTCAGTATTTTCATAATGTATTGACAACCCAGTTCATAAAATAACCCCTATTATCTAAAACAACAATACCCAGAAAATATAAGAGTTACAATTTATGAACTCACAGGTAAACATGCCTTGAAATCCTTTGATCAGCTACATCAGTTCATTGTTTTGGACGCCCAACACATAATCCAGTCTTGTCCACCTTGATTTCGCAGCTGATATTAAACTATGACCTTGCCGTCCCCAATGATGAAGTGTGCTCATCAATACCATAGGCGTTTCAGCCTATGAAGAACACGCCCAACTACTAGATGATTCTGTACGGCCCTAGCAGCAATAGTACAGCCTCTGTATACTTCCGACGTGCTGATGGAAATGATGTAGACAGCAAATAATGCCCTTCAATATTTGTTTCTTCAAAAATCTGAGTTATGCACTCTCAAACCCCTTGAGTATTCATACAAAACTAAGCCAATAATAATAACCTAGCACTGTAGCTGATTACTGTTCACGGGTACTGTAACGTCACTGTTCACGGGTACTGTAGCAGCACATCAACACTTCAGATCTGCAATGATTAACCTTCGAAACCCTTGTTGAAATCTATTGAAACTTCACCAATTTTGCACAAGTATGGCTCCTAAATGAAGCCACTCTGATTAACAAACTTCAGCTGATCTCTCACAACCTCAGATTGCTGCACATCGAAGAGTTTTCGTTCTCCAATGGCTGGTAATCTGCAGAAATCCTTGTTTCTCACAAACTCCAAAGCTTTCAAGTTTTTTAGACAGTCGAATGATCAATAGAATGATTTCTTTTTGCCCATTGAAAGCTTTTATAGCCTCTTTGAGAAAATCGACCCATTTTGGCTTTTAAAAATCATTTAAATATTATAATCTTCAATTTGCATTTAATGCCTTCTCATTACCTTGGTTTATGTGCACATAATCAATTAATATCATTAAATACACTTTTAATGTGTCATTGGCCCCATTCAATATAAAGTTAATTTATAACTTTATATTATAATCCCTTTTAATATAAAGTCATTTTATAACTTTATATTATAAACCTTTTTAATTAAAATCATTAATGACACATTAAATATTAATATCTCCATAAATATGCATCCGTTAGCCATGCCAACTGAAACCAAGGTCAATTTTGCCAAACTCAGAGTAATCAGACGCCCTGCCAAAGATAGTAACTCCTGATAGCTGACTTACTATAAATAGTAAGTACACACCACTGAATCTAGAAACAACTGGAAAGGTCCAATCAATGGTCGATACTGCAAATATGCTCTGTTCAGGTGCCCTGCTAATATTGGAAACCATGACTCTCCCAAAATAGTAACTTACTATAAATAGTCAGTGTGTCAAACTAAGTCAAATAACCTGTGCAAAGGCCAAAACCTGAATCTAGCGAAGGAGTAATGTCTCTAATCACCGGGTCACTGCCATAGAAGACCCCCTATCCATAACTGTTAGCCTACGAGGGTCAAATGATAGGCTAATCCTTACGAACTCTGATGCTCACGAAAATGGGGACATTACAGATAACTTGCTTGTGAGGAAGGGCTTAAGAAAGTGGTGCGTGCCTAGAAGACCCCACTTAAGATCCACCCAATCCTAAGGCAAGGATGGGCCATGGATGAGTGGAAATTCCACTTAAGATCCGCCCAGACCAAAGGCAGGGATGGGCCATGGATGGGTGGAGGTCCCACTCAAGTCCGCTCGGACCAAGAAAGGGATGGGCCATGGAGGGGTGGTGGGCCTAGACCACTTGTGAGCTCTGCTGGCTTCCTCCAGTAGGCGAAGTGTTACTCCTCTTAGATCATAATAGTTGCATTTATGACCAACTTATAAACATGATGCCTTGATGCTAATGCTAACAAACATATGTGTGCATGTTGGAATGTTGTTCATGTGGTGGATGCAGGTTCCAATCTAGAATTACTTCATTGAGGATAGTCATTTGAGAAAGTGAAATCCTAACCTTGATTGGCGAACAATAAGCGAAGTCTAGGGAAAATTAGGACAGGGGACATTACAAAATGCCAACTAGTCTAGTCTATTGACATTTCTCCGATGTTCCATGGGGTTTTGTGGATGGGGACAATGGGATGATAGGGGATGTGTTTTGGGGATGACAGTTTGGGGACCATTTTTGGGGACGGGAAAACAAGACAATAGGGGATGCTTTTTGGGGATGACAATCTAGGGACCATTTTTTGGGGTTGGCAATATAAAGTTATATACATTTATATAAGTTAATATATATACCCAAATTAAAAAATATATTGAATATATATGTATATATAATCAAAATTATTATATTTAAATATCTATATATTATATAGTAGATAACATATAATCTTATAATATATTATGATTTGAGTATCTTTATATATATGTATTTTAAAAAAATACATACATACATACAGTATCTTTATATGTATGTATGTTTAAAATATATTTCTATACGTTATATACACACACACACATACATGTATGTATGAGTATCTTTATATATATGTATGTATGCATGTTCAAAATATATTTCTATATATATATATATATTGTTGTACCCCAAAATTGAAATTTTTGTTACACTTAGGCATTTTGAAGAAATGAGTAAAAGTCTTGTTAAATCAGTCAAAAAGGTCAAAATTTGGGTGTGCATGTCTTGCATGAAGGGTTAAAACGCAAAATTTTCAAAATCTGACCATCTTGGTCTGCTAAGAGCGACCTAATCTACAAAACCCAGATCTCAGTTTTTCATCCCTACTTTTTAGGAAAACTGCTATTTTTAGAAATTTTTTGAAAATAGTAACTTTTTCTGGGTTTTTTTTGAAACAGATACTGGCAAAACTTTCTAAAAATAGAAAGTTGGTCCGATAGGGTCCAAACTAATTTTGATTGGCTCAAAATACGTCCATATCAAGCTGGTGTAGTCAGAATCTCAAAATAATCAGTTTTTCCCTAGTGGTTCTATTCTGCTTTTTCAGAAGCATATCAGGAGCTTCGAGGTCATCAATGGAGGTTAGTCAGCTGCCAGGTGTCACATTCAATATTCAGATGTTCAACAGAAGGCGAGTTGGCGAGCAAGCACGAAGAACGAAGAAGAAAGTGAAAGACTGTGAAAATTTTCTAACTCTGCTTATCATGGGCACCCCAGCAGAGAATAGGTGCCCATCTTTTTAGGGCATCAAATGTTGAAATTAGGGTTTGAGCCTCCAATCAAAGTTGCTCAGTTTTCTTCCAGCTTCGCAAAGAATCCGTTGGTGCAGTCATCAAATCATCCAGTCGCCCGGGATTTAGAGTTGAACAGGGAGGTTTCAAACAGAAGTCAAAATGAAAAAGAATGAAAAATACCAAAATTTGACTAAGTATGAGAACTTTGGGCGCCCCAGGTGAAGAAGGGTGCCCAGCTTTTTGGAGCACCTAACTCAACAATTAGGGTTTGAGAATATGCTCAATCTTTTCAGTATTCAGCCAGCTTTGCAATGCCTGTCTCCGTCAGAGCATCTGATTGCCCAATCTCCAACAGATTCAAATCAAAGTGGAACATAAAGAATGGAGGTTTGAACTGGAAAATAAAAGGAAGAAGAAAATGGCTAAGTCTGGAGGTTTTGGGCGCCCCAGGAGAGAAGAGGCGCCCAAGTTTTCAAGGGCCTAAACAGATGAATTTGCAGATGTAGCTCTAACGTGATTTCTTTGGAGTTGATTAGGCTCTCCAATGAGATATTCAACGCGTCAATCGGAGTTTGCAGTTGCCAGATACGAGAAGTTGAACAGAGGGTTTGATGAGAGCTAAGAATTGAGATTCAAAAGCAAACATGTGAAAATGAAAAATATTTTAACTTTGGTGAGTTTGGGCGCCCTAGCTTGCTAGGGGTGCCCAAGCTTTTGAAGGCCCAAACTCAACTGTTTGATGAAGTTTCTCCCAGGAGACCCCTCTTAATATCTCCTGAGCTTTGTAACGAGCATAATCATCAGTCAATCCGATGCCCGGATCACCAGATTCGACAAGATCATCTGTGGAAGAGGAGTTAATGAAGAAATTGAAAATCATTAAAAATGGCTAACTCTGGAAAAAATGGGCACCCTTGGAGGAAATAGGCTCCTATGAATTCGAAGGTCGAAATGAAGTTTTTAGCTAGAGATGCCTCCAGAACAATCTTCTCAGAATGGGTCAGGCTTCGCGATGAATCATTCAGCTCGCTCATCAGATTAGTCTGCAAGCCGGAAATCGAGGTCAAAGTAGGGGGTTAAAGTTGTGTAAAGTTGAAAATATAAAAAAAAATGACTAACACTGCTTGAAGTGGGCGCCCCTAGCCTAGAAGGGCGCCCAACTTCCCATGCCTTAGTAAAATTTTCAATATTTTCAAAGTTTTCAAGTTTGTGAGATGAAAGATGGACGTCCAGGTTCAATGAACAGATATTTTTAGGGTTTTGAGGATGAAAGAAAAAGAAAGCAAGCCTATTTCAAACCCTAAGTCTATTTAACACCTCTTTTCAATATAATTTTCATTATTTTTGCAGGTAGCATTCAAAGGAGAAAGTTGGAGCAGCAAGTTTGAAGAATTTTTCATGATTCAAGAATTCATGTTTGCTGGTTATTCATCAAAATTTTTAGACCAACAAGCATAAGGCCTTGCTTTTTCATCCAGAAGATCAAATTTTACACGAAGGCCAAGATTTTCAAATTTTCAGCCATTTGGGTCTTTTCACCTCATTCTTCTGAAGAAATTTTTGAGAACTTCATCAAGTTGCAGCAGCTGCTTTTTGCTTTGCATGTCAGTGAAATCTTTAGTGCATTCAATTTTCAATCATCTGGGTCCTCTCAAATCAGTCTTCTGAAGAAAACCCATATCACAGCTTTTTCAAGCAAATTCCAAATTTTAGGGTTGGCTGCTTTTTCGATCAGCCATCAATATTTTCCAAATCTAATCAACTGGGTCCATTTCTAATTGTATTTTGAACAAAACCCAGGTGCCAACTGTTTTTGTGAAAAATTGAAGAAATTAGGGTTTGCTGCTTTTTCAATCTAGAATCAAAATTTTCAAAAATGGACGATCTGGGTTGTCTTGCAATGAAATTCTGAGCAAAACCCATATCTCAAAAAAATTTCCAAAAAATTGTCCATTGGAGGAAGAAAAATCAGCATTCTAAAAATAGTAAGTTGCTAAAAACTTGTCTGAACCTAGGCAAGTTTACAGTCATTCTTCAAGGTTTCCGAAATGGAGTACACTCCCAATGTTTTCAGGACTAAATCAGCTCTGTATCATGATTACATCAAAACAGCTGAGACGGACTTGCATCACATCAAGCCGGTGTTTGATCTACACGCTTTGGAGAGCGCAGCAACACTTCAATCAGAAACCTGGGACACTCTGGATTCCTCGCAGCAGTGTCTATTCCTATATCAGTTCAGAGTTTCGAGTTCGTAATCGCTTGCATCAAGCATTACAACCCGGCTACAAGGGAGATTCAATCAGTTGATGGCAGATTGATTTGCAGTCTGAAGCCTGATATGATCGAGAAGTGTTTTTCCATTCCCCCTTGGCCTGAAAGTGTTACTATCTCAAAGGGTGAGTGTGAGAGGATATGGGAAATGCACAAAGACAAGTACAGTAAGAAGATTGCACAAAGGTGGATGAAAGAGAAGCATAGGACTTTGCCTAAGAACGTCGGGTGAGGAGAGTTCAAAGATGAGATTGTTATCATAATCACCTTGCTCAATAGGGTAACTGGATCAGAAGACGCTACCAAGTTTCAGCCTTGGATGTTTTACGCCATACCCCACATCATGAAGAAGATCAAGTTCTATGATTGGCCCACCTTGATTAGTGACAGCCTACATCAGCAGATAATAAAATACTTCTAGTTTCATGAGTTCCATATGGTTTCTTACCTAGTCTACTTGGTGGCCTATCAAGGTCAATTCAAAGGGTTGAACATCGAGGGATCATTGAGCGTACAACATATCTACAACTATTACCCTCAGTTGGAATTCACGAAGTCACTGCATCACTACAAGAGGGTGAACGAGGCTTTCTTGATGTACACAGTGCGGGACCTGGACAATGAATTGCACGTCCATATCTCTTCAGTTGCCAGGGCAGCGGTGGCGGAGTGGGCAGATTGGTTCATACAATTTCCTACTTTCACTTATCTCAGAGTCTATGGCTATTCAGGTGCCCCGCTCATGCTACCAAGGTACCCGTCAGACGAGGTCGTCTTCATGGAGTTCCTAAGGCAGGCCCACGATGTCCACGCATTCTTGAGGAATAGAAAGAAACCCGCCCTCAATTTTCCATTGGGACTGGGAATCTATACATGCAGGACAACAGCAGATGCTAAGACAATGGGAGATGAGTTAGACAAACTTGGCCTCAAGTCTTACAGCGAGAGACGATCATTTGATCCTCATGGTGTCTACGCTAGCCGACTTGAGAAAAACTATACTCATATATCCGCCCTTGAAGATTTTTGGGCTAATTGTATAGATGAGTTCGAGGTGCGGAGGCGTAGTTACAATAGGCTCACTCTTCACCAAATGAAAGATTGCTTATCAGAAGACATAGAAGGGTTATCAGATGATGATGAAGATGTGCTTCTTCCGATGTATGCTCAGAAGCGAATTGAAGATCAACCCCTTCCTCAAGTTAATTGGGCTAATAAAGAGTCCCTCTCAGTTGAAGACAGGACAAGACAAGTCCTTGAACATAGCAAGGTTTTCCTAATCCTTAAGAGGAAAAACTCCATTCTAGTAGCAGAGTCGCCAAGGACAATTCCCTCTTCTTCCAGAGCACAATCAAAAGGGAAAGGCGTAAGTCAGTCTCAGGATGCTGTGAAGGGCAACAGGTCAACCAAAAACGTAAGAAGAAGGTTAGACTTCTTAGGCAT
The DNA here is from genome assembly GCA_007258455.2 of Sequoia sempervirens. Taxonomy (NCBI): domain Eukaryota; kingdom Viridiplantae; phylum Streptophyta; class Pinopsida; order Cupressales; family Cupressaceae; genus Sequoia; species Sequoia sempervirens. The sequence goes on along the minus strand of VDFB02045375.1, from coordinate 2,082 downwards.
AGTCATACAAGAGCCAGCAACGGTTGAAGCAGAAGCTCCTCCAGAAGAGCCTATACCTCAGAAGGAGACAGGAGAAGCGCCCTTAGCACATGACTTCATACCACTGACAGGGTCTTCACCAATCCACATCGACCTTGCTATTGAAGATGATGAAGAAATTGCAATTGTACCTCCTAAGGAAGTTAGTAAAGATACTACCGTGTCTTGACTTGAGAACTCCTTGGGAAGGGTAAGAAGAAGACCTTCATATCAGGTGAATTTTGATGACCTTGATAACATCTATTAGGAACCTCCTAAGAAGAAAGCAAAGAAGCAAGTTCACTTTGATAGGAATCCTGATAGCGAGATAGTCATGGAGACTGCATTACCCCCAGAGGACAAGAACAGGGATGGGGTGAATATGGATGACTTCGTGATGGTCAAGGCTAATCTTGGTAGAAATACTAGACATGCAGATGTGAGTCTATTTAGAGTTGTGTCCGAAAGTCTTTAGGAAAGAGTGCTCAAGGATGGAGAAGACAAGGCAGCCCTTAAGGCTGAAATACAACAGCTCAGGCTTTATATTTTTAACCTTATCCATGATTCTTCACAGGCTACCCAGCTGCTGCCCCAAGTTTTAGAGACACCAGCTGATCATCATCAGTTAAGACAGCTGGTCATTTGTGGGAAAGAAACTCAAGAGTGGATCGAGAGTTTCATTGTCAGAGGAAAGGAGATCTTGGCACGAATGTTTTAGTTGAGAGAAAACGCTCATGAGCTACGTCAAGGTATCCAAGGATTTGAACAAACAATGGTTGAAGTAAAACCAAGGCATGAAATCATCATTGCTGATTTAGATACAGCCTATGGTTCAGCAGTTTCAAAAGAACACAAGAGGCAGATCCTTGCTTGGAGAGAGCGTTATGTTTTCAAAGTTAAAACTTACGAGAGGATATCCGAAGAGTTTATTGCCTACAGACAAAGGGTGATCAAAGCTCTTCTTTTCATTAGTGAGTTTGTCACAGAGATTCCTTCTCGATACAGTCTTGAAGATGGTTCCTACGTCGGGCTTGATGAAGTACAAGCTCAATTTCAGAGTGTTGTTCATAGCTGTGATAGTAGCAATCTAGTTGGCGGGAGAATGAGTCATATTTCGATGATGTCAGCAAAGTTTGAAAAGGTGGCCAATGAGGTCGAAGATTTCCTGAGATCAATTGCAGATGGAGAAGATATTTTAGAAAAACGGAGTTTTGCTATTGATGGCAAAGATGCACCGAACCGGGACACAGCTTCTTGCTTTTTAGCGGATGTCATAGAGATTTAAAGCAAATTTCTTCTAGAAGCTTTCTTCCCGCTTTCTTTCTATTCTTGGAATAATTCTTATCCATTCTTTGAAGAAGAGAAAGAAGATAAATGTAATAGTTGGCATTTCTCGCTTTTTCTGCTTTCTTAGGTGTTAGATGTTATCTTCTTTCTAGATTTAGAAATAAAGCTTGCTTGCTGAGCAAGCCCTAGATTGTGAAAGCAAGGAGATTTTAGGGTTCCTTACTCCTCTGCTTGCCTATAAATAAGAGCCTTTGCTCATTAGTTTTCTTTAACCATGCTAGTGATAACAAAACGCTGAGCCTATTGTGCCTTCTATTTGTTATTCAAGTGTTGTTCAATTGTTTTATGATAGCGAATTGTTGAGTCTCTTTTACGCAACAAGGAGTTGTTGTAATTGCTGTTCCTATTGTGTAAGAACAAGATTGCAAGCCTCTTTTGCTGCAAGCTCTTGTTCCAGGCATGTTAGAAGTATCTTTTGTTCTAGAAGTTTGAGAAATAAAATCATGAGCCTCCTTTGCCTTGGTATAAAATCTTAGATTTCCGTTATTTGTGTTATGCTTTTATGATCTTGATTTCAGCTTACATTGAAGTGTGTAGATGTTTGTTGGAAAAGGGTCTATTGAAGCACTTTGTCAGAGAACCAACCTTGTTCATTTCTAGTTTCCCTTGCTCTGCGTATTACTTGAGAAGTTAGAAATGTCTTTAGCTTAAGTTAGTCGTAGTTGAAGGTCTTAAAACAAAAAATCTCAGCTGCAGCATTTGTGTTTAATAAACCTT
>VDFB02045374.1:31653-44570 GCA_007258455.2 Sequoia sempervirens | reverse complement strand
CACCACTGTGGCAAGAGAGTCATCCTTAAATAGAGTTGAGAAATACTGGATAGCCTCCTTAAAATATCTCCAAAGGAAGATAGATGAACCCCCTAAGGAATCACAAGCGAAGAAAGAATATTCCCATACATTCTCCTAGCCTTAACTGAGTTGAAGAAGAAGGCCGTGTTCTTATCTCCCTCCTGCAGCCAGTCAATGCATGACTTCTATTTCCAAAAAAATTCCTCACATAGATCCCATTCCATAGGGTCCTTCGCTGCTTCAACCTCTTCTTTAAAATACTCCTAAAAAAAACCATGATCTCTATTTTGCTTGGTGATGCTCTCAACTCTTTTTTGGGTAGTCGCTTTAGCCAAAAAATGTTTCCCAAACTTTGCCTGTTCCACTCATTTAGCTAATACTTCACAAATTGAAGCCTTTTAACGAAGTACATAGCCATTCCATGTCTAGGCATACCCTGACTCCACCAATCAACCACAAGATCTTGCAAAGAAGGATCATAGAGCCACATCAACTCAAATTTGAAAGAGGGGTTCTTAGACATGCCAACCTTTATTGTTGAGAGAATGATGGGCCAATGATTCAAACCCATTCCAGCCCAAAATTTTAGACCTGGTAATCCACTTGTAGCCAATCCAATAACTTGAGACTAGGAACCTGTCCAATCTTTCAAAGATAGAATTGTCTCCCCACCTCCTTTTTCTCCAAGTAAAAACACCATTCCTTGGCTTAATACCAGTCAAGTTTAAATCAAGAATATTATCTTTAAACAAAGTAGACGAAGCCTCCAATATATCAACACCCCCTATTTTTTCCTCCATAAAAATAATAGCATTGAAGTCACTTGCTATGACCCAAGGATAAAAAGGAACTAAGGAGCGTACAAAAAAATGTGAGCCTAGAGGTGAGCTTTACCTGCGTAATCTGCCCATGGCATACACATTGGTGAAGAGGATGAGTTCTCTAGACTCAACACTGGAAGCAACTAATGACATCTCATGCCTACTTGAAATCCACCACAAATGACTAATTTTACGAGGATACCACAAGCAGGAGATCCCACCAGCAGTACCCTAAGCACTAATGCACTGGCATTAACCTCTCCACCATAATTTAGTAGCAATATTCATCATTCCTTCCACTATCAATTTAGACTCCCAAATAAACAAAACATCAAGAGAATGTTCTCTGATCAAGTCATGAACAACCTTTTGTCTAGGGATGTTATTCAAACCCCTCACATTCCATGAGAGGACAATCATCTTTGAGGGTTAGAGAAGTGGGAATCAATAGTCTTAACAGACCTTGATTCTACTAATTTTTTCCCCATTACCTTTAATTTATCTGGGTCCTTCTTGTGACCAATTTTAGAATTCTTATCTAGAATTCCCTTTTTAAGAGATTTTTGTTGTAGCCCTAACAAGGGTGTAACTTTACTGCCTTTGCCAAGAGCTGAAGAACCCATTTCCAAAGGCTACAAATTAGAGGTCACCTCCATATTATCAACAACTTCAATGTCCTTAGGTTGATCTGCTACATTAAGATCTACATGCCCATGATCTATGTCGACCTGTGAAGCATCAAGAGTAGTAAGCAGTCAATTTAGAGAGGCTGCCACCCTTGGAAATGACTATTCTTCATCCACAAGGCCATCCACGTTGAATAACATACCAAGAGCCCCCTCTTGCACAACCAAGGCCTCTAAAGCCTTAAACCTGTTGAAGGTCTCCTCACCCTGTCTATCCTTAAAGGTCCCTTTCACCCCTTTACCTCTGTTGCATGGTTTCACTAGAACAAAAACCTCCTTATTTGAACCACCATCAGCCAGAGGGGATTTCCCCTTATCTATCTTGTGTGCTGAACAAGAAGGACCATTGAGTAGAACCCTAGTGGAAGACCGACTAGCCAAGGATTTTTTTGGGCATTTCCGCTGTAAATGTCCATACTCGTGGCAAACACGACACCAAAATAGAAGAGCCTCATAATCTAGTTGTTGAATCCATGAGATAGACCCAAAGAAAATTTATAGAGAATTCAAAAGGGGGTTATTCAAATCAATCTCAACACAAATGTGAGCACGAGATATTACCTTTTTCTCCAAAGTCTGTTGCAATGGCCAATCAACTTGCCCAACAAGAGAGCAATCATGTGCAAGCTATCAGTGGTCCAAAATTCCAACGTGAGCCACAAGAGACAACCCAAACTGGAACCCTTGAAGGCAGTTCTTCAGAAGGATTAAAACCAATGTGCCAAGGTTTAATGAACAGGCCAATCTGGTTGTAAAAATAACTTGACCCCCTTCAAAGGCCTTGTTACGATCCACCAGGCATAGGAACACCACCACAAAGTAGTTGTTGGCTGCAAGAATAACCTCAATGTCACCTTTTAGATTCCAAACCCTACGAGTCCATGACTCCAGAAAAGGAAGAGAAACTCATATGCCTATAAATTTACAAATCAATGCATGGTTTGATAGGTAACTTACATCTTCAGCCACTGGTTCCGGTTGTATAACTAACACTGGATGAACTTTGCTTCTCTTGAGGCAACCATGTACCTTAGGAATCTAGGGACCTCCATTCAAAACCAGACCCTCCTCTTCCATGGCACTATTCAAAAGGCTAAACCCTTGGGAATGCTTATCCTGAGGCTAAGAAAATTGAGACACCGCAACACAAAAAGAATTAGGCTCAAAAGCTCTCGAGCCATTCACCATGGCCACACACCCAATAGAAAGAACTCCACAAAAAGCAAAAAGAAGAGGGGACAAACCCCTCACGGCTTTGCCATGCCGTGCTCCTGCCAGCACCCACAAATCCCCACACCCTACACTACCCAGCCCCCCTCCGCAACACACAAAACCCCCCACCCAAGGACACACAACAAAAGCGCCAATAGGCACGCGGGTATGCAGGCCCTAGTGCAGCTTGTAGGCCACCAATCAGCTGCACCAAGCCTCCATCTTCCCCATCTATGATTAAGTTTTAATCAAATCTTTTAAAATTTATGTTAAGGACACTTCTCACTAAATGTGCTATATGATGAATTGCATAATGAATCACACCTCCAACTTTTAATTATAAATAGATAAAAATCTATATCACATTTCTAAAAATAGAAATTCCATATTACCATTAAGTTTGATATAGTTTCGATTAGTCCATACATTTAATTCCCACTATAATATTTCACATTTGCATGCAAGGGTGTGCTTAATGCCCGTTTTTCAGCAAACTTATATAACAGAATTTAATCATTCACCTGTGAACGGAGTGTGGTAAACTTCGAATCTAAACAATGTTCTACGATAAACTTATTGATTTCATGCCAACTAGTGAAGTTTGGTGCAATTTGTTTTACTCAATCGACTACGAACTTATTGCAGTTTGTGACAATATACGCCCTTATATAACTATTCCACACTTTGGAAGAGGTCCTCATCATAACCAGATATAGAATTTAAGGATCACAGCTAAGTTCTTGCGAGCAAGTTGAAATCAAAGAGGAATACAGCAGATAAAGTGTCCCGTGGGTACTGTGACTCCCATTTTAGGTTTCTAGAAGTCAACAGTCCGTAAATTGGATATTATTACATGCACATTTATAACTTGTCTGAGTCAGATGATCGTTGTTTGCAAGCATTTATAACAATATTCTTCTCCACTCTTACAATTGGGAAGTAAGGATTACCCTTTCGGGCAATACTCACTCAATTTGTCCATAAACTATTGCCAGCTTTCGTTCATTGTGTCTGCTGTAAGGGATGAAGTTTTGGATCGCATGTGACTTTATTATCTCCTATCGTCGGGTATTGTAAGATAAACGCAACCTGCAACACACTCCTATTCTACTTACCTGTGCCCATTTCTTGTTTCATCTCTTCTCTTCTTTCATAAGAAACGATGAACAGCTTCATGCGTAGCGGGGTTGGCATTTTAGGTCATTAAAAAATTGACCTACTAATATACTTTCTATATTGAACTTTTTTCAAATTAAATGTGATATTTATGATTGATGAGAGGAACCATAGATGCTGTGTATTGACTGGTATGGTTGTGAATGTGATGCAGGGAGTGCATTTGCTTTGTTCATGTACGGTGCACCAATGTAAGTACGCTAACCAGTTTGAACATGAATTGGTATCCCCCAAGGAAGTAATATTGATGAGAATAAACAGAATGATTAGATGTCTTAATGTTGAGATTGCAGATGTACTTTCAAGAGAGTCATGTTGAACAAGACAAGCGGAGATATGTCAGGGGTACCCTACGCAGAAGGGCTATCAACACCATTGGCCTTCTTCTCGAGTTCTGCTTCTACACCATCTATCTCCTTTTTGCTCTACCCAAATCCAAGGTATATTATATTACATTGAGCAGACGATTCATTCTTAAGTTGGATGCTGATTTAACATGCATCTAACTGGCAAATGACATTGCAGAGAAGAATGGGTACGATGGTTGTAGGAGTGTTGATGGCTTTCGTAAACTTGGTGACAGTTTCTATGGGGGGTTTGAATGCCCAGAAGAAATTGGTTGTAGGAAGTACTGGAATGGTGGCGTCTGTCATTCTCTATGAATCTCCACTCTCCGACATTGTAAGTAATCTCATTCTAATTTATTAGAGTCGACTCGTTACTCATATAAGTGATGATCACTTCAAGATTCATAATAGGAGAGTCGATATCGAAAAGAACATAGAAAACTTGTTAGTGCTGATCTCCTAGATCCCTTGATCGTTTGAGTCATTAAAATTTTTCATTTCAGAGGCTCTGGAATTAGTGGTAGTACTGACATAGATGTGTGTTGATACAGAGAACAGTAGTTCGAACAAAGAGTGTGGAGTGCATGTCATTCTATTTCTCATTATTCGCATTCCTCGGCAGTGTCTCGTGGTTAGTGTATGGAGCTCTTCGCAAAGACATTCTTATCATGGTAATTATACATTCAATATTCCATATTCAATTTGAGTGATCGGAAACTATCTTTGGATCACTTAAATCTAATCTCATTTCGTTTGATTGATGCAGGCTCCCAATTTTCTTGGAATACCATTATCTTCAGCTCAGATGATAATATATTGCATTTATAAAAGAAAGAAGCGGTTAAGAGTTGATGTTGAAGATGGAAAAGTGGAAGTAGTAACAGTAGTTGAATTGGAGAGCGTCGAGGATAAAAGTTTGGCCATGACCAAGTTCCCTGCTTTTCCCTCATCTTGACGACTATATGCAGTATAAGAGTGTTATCCATGATCGATCGACTCCTCCGATCATTCTAAATGAGTTTTTAAGATAGGCTCAATTTGTTTGTGGAATGTTGCTCTTGCCATATATCATGTGTAAAATATTTTATATATTTTATGTGACAACTGCATGAAGATTGTATTGTACTTTATTTTCTCTGAGCAATAAGATTATCAAATATTTTTTTTCATGGAATTTTTAAATATATTTTTAAGGTTTTATCACATAAATTTTTGTTTTTTCAATATATTTAATTATTCTATTATTATTTTTTTATTTCTATTTGATTCACAACTAATTTGTGGTGTAAGATTATGGATTACCATTTTTTTCAATTTTTTTTTTGTTTTTTCAATATATTTAATTATTCTATTATTATTATTTTATTTCTATTTGATTCACAACTAATTTGTGGTGTAAGATTATGGATTACCATTTTTTTCAAAAGAATTGATCCTATTGCATATTGGTTGGTGGATATGGCCACCTTCTAGATTGATATGGTAAAGATGGTCAAACATCTGTGCGTTATTCACAAGGATGACATATTGGACCTTATTACTTCATTCTTGTTGCCATTAATACAAAATGGGTCTTGTAAAATTAATGCAATGGGGTCTCCTCCCTCGTATACTATTTTTCATGGTTGTGCTACTATTAGTCTAGATGCTCATATTTTTTAAGGTGGTGACATGATGAGGGTGGAGTTAGCTCCATGGGATGCTTAGCAGTAGGGATGTTATGGTGTTCTAGAACCCAAGGGATCTCTAGGTTTCCCCTTGTTTCAATTTCATTCAACTCTTTGATGTTAAAAAAATAAGTCAACAAATCTGAGAGTAGAAGTATACAATGTGATATATATTAGATTCACACAATGCAAAATTGACCTAGAATTGTTGGATCAATCCATGTCATAGATTTTCAAGTCTACAAAAAATTTATGGATAGTTTTCACTTCAAGCTTATCATTTTTATAGATTGAGAAAAAATAATTTAGCAAGATATTAGCATTCATATCTTCTCATCAAATCAAGAGCTAAGTACCCCCTTTTTGCATCAATTTCTTGAATTAGTATTTTGATTATTTTGATTAATCATACCCAACTAAAATTACTTTAATCTAAATTATATTGAATCAATTTGTATGTATTTATTTAATTAGCCTAGATTAATTCTAAAACTAGACAAATAAAATGTCTAATATTTGCATGACAAAAATAATAGCCTTAAATATTTTGAAAATCAATAAACACACTTCAAAATGATGATTATGTGACCACACAAATAACAATTTAAGTGACTATTATTCGTAAAATACCTTCACATAAATATTTCTTTGCAAAGAAGAAAAAATTAGTGCATAAATGTTTTATTGCATCTATGATAACATATTAGATTCATAGTGTTTTTCTATTTCAACCAGCTTTAAATATATCTTCTAGTAGATATAATTAGATATTTGATATTAAACACCAACACTTATAAGTCTATTATCTTTGCATTACACACAATACTCCATTGGAGGCCAATTAATAGCTTAATAATTTTTTGTGTTTAAATTTTTTTCCCCTTCATCATTGACTATCAAAATAATTATGATTTTAATTTATTTAATTTGTATAACTAATTTCAATATTTTCTTAAAATAATTTATGTTTAATTAAATACATTTATTCAGTTAAACTAAATACTATATAGAATTTTTTTAAATTTTTTTTTTACAATAATCTCTTATAAATTTTATAGAAAACCAGTATATTTTATTGTTGCATCCTTAAACCACATTTGCATTTAAAATTTGGTGTAGTTTCAAATATTCCATGCATTTGATTTCCATTGTAAGATTTCACTTGCATATTGTTGGCTAACAGATTAGGCAGTGCCTTGAAGTTTCACTTAGTGATGTTGACTCTTTGCCCGAAAGGTGCAACTTCTTCCAATAGCTTTAGATAATTGCTCTCTTTAAGAAAGCAATCACCCTATGAATTGAAGAGGTACAACTCCCTCATATGATATTCAATGAATTAAAATGAACCGAAAATAAAACTGATGCGTGTTTTTAACTAGAAAGTAGCAAAGGCTAAACTTGATATTAGAAAGATTTCCAATATCAGATGTGACTGAAAGGACAACATGAACACTGACACAAAGACTAACTTGCATAAGACAATCTAATTGTTGAATATTAACCCAATATTATCTGGAAAATGAAATTGATTACAGAGATAAGCATGTATACATTCACACAGGAATAAGCATAAACATGAGAGAAAAACTTAAACACATAGATTTAAGATTTCCAAATTATCCCCATAAACCAGGTGCACATAGACAACTAGTGATTTCAATTTTTAGAAAAATGAAGAATTATATTCAAAGCATATAATATCCGGTTCTTGTAAAACTAGCTAGCGAGAGTTTTTCGTTCCAAATATAGATATAAACAAGCACGTGAGTAACCGCTTATTTTTTCCCATAACTAACCAAAAATGTAAAGTCTTTTCAAAATATGATAAAGAAACAAGAAAACAACTGAAAAGTCACAACGGTGGTGCTTCACTTCCAGATTCTATAGATGAGGCGAGTCTTTTTCGTAAATCTTGGAAAGCCTTTGCGATAGGTGGTAACTCCTTATGTTGAGGAATAGTAATGTTCCCCATCTGTACAACTTCCAGGCCAGGTGATTATCAAGAGCATCTTCAATTCTTTGATCATACATCCCTGCTAATCCAGTTGTTTGAAACAAGACTAAGTCTACCCCACTAAACTTTCTCAAAATTTCGGCATCAAAATACTAAGAGCTAAAAATCGCATCGATTATCTTCTTGAAGCTTTCCTTTAGGACTCCAATGTCTTCATTAGTACCACCTCCTTGGAAAATAGGTTGTAAACCAAGTGCAGTAAGGTTCTTATGGACCTCCCCAATGATTGTGTTGCTTTCAGTTAACATTTTATTAAATTCCTGCAAGCCTTGTTTGGTAACTTGAAGTTTCCATTCCATACTCTTATTCCAGATCATGCAATGCCCATCAACAACATTAGGAATGATTTTCTCATTCTACCAATCTCTTCATTCCCATATTCAACATTCCTTCAATTTTATTTAGGTACTAAGCCCATAATACTTCTTCTTTCTCGGTGGCAGCAATATCTTTCTCCATATCAATTTTCAAGGTATATGCTTTCTAGTGAATATTTAGCGAGTCCAAAATGATTTGATTGCCTTTGTTTATTATGCCATTGCTCCAATCTTCTATGGCCTTTCCAAATACCTTGAAACTTTTCATCTTTCTTACTGCCTCCTTTCCCATCATTGACATTAGATCAAAGGATGATTCAACTTGAGAGATTGGTTGAGGGGGAAGATCAAAGACCGATTTTAAGAATTTAGTTAAAATATTAACCTAATTCTTTAATTCATCTTTTCTCTTTTTCTCTTTATTAGATTTCTCAACCAACCTCACTGCTGATACCTAGAAGTTTGTGCACATCTCCATCTCTCATAAAGGGTCCTAAGTTTATCTTAGTAATATCAAAGTCACTTGCAGTTGCTTGAGTGACCTCTTTTGGTGCAGTAGGGCGAGAAAATTCTAGACACAAAGTCCTTGTACTATCATCCTCCATTGATCTGGTGGTAGTCTTCAGTCTTTTGGACTTAGGAGTCCTCTATAGGAGTTGACCTACCATATCTTGTTTTGGGAGATCCAACTATATTGCTTTCCTTTTCTTTAACAATGTATCTTCCAGCCAAATTGAAGTAGTAGGCACAGTCCAGCAACCTTAGAACTAGAGGAATCAAATAATGTCCTCTTTGTTGGAGTGTCAATTTGCACATCTAGTGATGAAGGCAAAGAAGACCCAGTACTCAGAGGTTCATTCACTTCTTTGATAGGTGATGAGTGGTGTGATGAGGAAGAGGTAATGATTGCAATGTTACCCAAATATTCTTCACCCTCAACAAATCTCTTTATCTTTATCAAGTTGGGGTAGATCAAGGATATCTTCTCCACATGTCTGTTTAAACAAGTTCTTCTCAAGAGGCTCATCATCACCATCACCTTGAGATCTTGATGACATTTGGTGTGAAGTTGACCCAGAAGTCCCTGAAATTACAAGGGGTTGGTTGCTTCCTCCTAAAAGTTGAGTATCCTATGACCTATTCTCAGGGAAAGAGTGCTCTATTTTCTTTTTTAGCAACCCATTCTTGTGTCCTTTGTAGAACATCTATATTTCTCACTTCAATTGTTTTAGTTTCCTTGTTACTCCAATCCATAGCAATGATGGGTCGATGAGATAGAAGCTTTGTAAATCTTGGATCCAATAAATTCAATCCATCATCTTCAATACGCTGGACATCCCAGTCTAAACCAAATGTGATTATTTTTCTTAGAGACAACCTCATCCAACTTCTCCTTCTCACTTCAAATTCATCAAAACAACTAGCCCAATAATCTTGTAGGTCAGGAAAATGAAAAGAAACTAGGTCCTATCTTCAAGTTATTTTTCACATAATTTTTAATATCAAAGGGAAAGCATTCATCACAAAATTGCATAGTATATTTAGATATTTCCCTTTTAATGTTCAAAGCATCTGACATGGAATTTTAGGTGAAAGGACCAAAACCCACAGGAAATTGAACAATTACCTTTTTGTGCTCTTGGCATCTGTTATTCATGTCAGCAAACTGTTTGTAGTCTTCAATCATTACAAACTTATCCTTTGGGTACCTAGGAAGTTTTAGAGGAAAGCCACTGAAACCATAAATTCATATGTAGGATCTACCCTCTAAAATTGAATAAAATGGCTCCCATATAAACCAAAAAACTGCATGGCTTCTGGAGTGAGTCTCATTTCAATTTTCCCTTGTAACTATCGAGTCATCCTCATAGTGAAGGTGTCCAATATCCTTCTGTGGTGAAGAAATTTCTTATTCAACTAAAACTTGTCATAATATCTGAAAATTGGTACCTCGTCACAGGGAAGGTCGCTTGGCCTCAAACTAGGCCAGGTTCTAGTACTGGCAATGGCATATATTAAATATGAAGACATATGAAAAGTCTTGCTAATTGTAAAGAATCTTGACTAACAAGTTAGCATCCTATCATTGATAAGGTGCACAAAATCTAAAAATTGGTCGCCCACAAGCACAATTTGGATGAAGAAGTACATCCAATCTTAAAAACCATGTGCGTCTTCATTCCCCCTGAGTTTGTAAAATAACATGATGATATATGATATTTCCTCAATGAAACATTTGATTCTTGTGCAAATTTCTAGGAAGCTGGGATTTGCCTCTCCTGGGTTTTGCTAACCAATTCTTTGCCATTTCATTATGATAGAGACCCTTCTTATCTGAGAACTCAAGCTATGAATTAGTAAAATCTAGTGCCGATAAATTTTCCTTTTTAGGGATTCTCAAACATGAGGCAAAGGTGGTCCTTAGTATTTTAACCACCAGTCTATTATCTTTTGTTCTAATTTCATGGATTTGGGAATCGTAATACCTAATACATGTTAGAGTAATAGGTTGTTTACTTAATTAATTTAATCATATTGATTAATTAATTTTAAGTCACCTTTACTTTATTTCACTTAAGCTAAACTTAGGCATTATTTATTTTATTATTATTCCTAGGGTTTTCACCTTTAGGGTTTGGATCTCCTTTTACAAGGAAATTAATATTTTGTAATCTAATATACTGGTTAATGTATTTTTTCTTCATGTTTGTAGAGCACCATTCTTGTGTCTCTTGATCTCTTTTGTGTGACAGGTTATTTGTTTGCAGGTGTTCATTGGGTTATGAGGTTGGATTATAAAATTCAACATGGTATCAGAGCTCCAAATCTGTAGCTTCCTACTCCTTTTTTGAGGGATCTTTCCTTGAAGCAATTTTTTAGTGCATCTAGGGTGAAATCAGACTTCTCCATTGAATGCAGAGCTACCAAAATAGTCAAGATTGACCTTTGTTTTGTCAAAATTGGCTTCTGTTTGTCAAATCTATGAGGGTTTGAAGAAAGGGATTTTTTGCTAGATCTAGGGGTAGCTAGTTTTTTAGAGCCCTTTGGGCCCAAAAAGACCTCACCATCGCACTCAGAAGGCCCAAAAACCCTAATATCGATTACCAAATCATCCAATTATGTGCCGGGAGCCTCTAAGGAAAAAATATTTTGCCAGGAAGGTTGTACAACTTTCCCAGCACGTGAACTGAGGTATTAAAAAATTTTTGTCAAAAAAATTAGAATTTAATTTTATTGCATTACATTTTAAAAAAATCAATTTTAATTTTTTTTGAAAAGCTTTTTAGCTTTTAACCAATGCACGTTTTTTTTATATAAATATGGGGCGGTACTCAGGGGGGTACCACAGGCCCCCCGCCCTGTGTGGGGAGGTACCATAGGGGTACCACCCCTGCCAAAGGCAAGCAGTGCCCCTCAGGCGCCTTGCCATTTTTTTTTTTTTTTAGGGTATGTGCAGGATCATGATGGGCCAAACAGGCCCTTAAGTGGCAATGAAAATTCGAAAAATTAGAGTTAGGCAGCTTGACGTAAAATTTGAATAAGTTATCTATATTATTTCAAAACATGTAAGAATAGATTACGTGGAAATTGAATGTAGTTTCTAAACTACTAGGTTTAATTTTTTAAAACAAAATCTATTTAGGTGAAATTTTGAAATTTCAATGCATTACTTAAATTTCGGAAAAAAAGAAGTAGGTGTGCTTTGACCACCCTAACCATAATAAAATGATAATATTTTTTATGAGATTTTAGATGTAAGTAGAGGGACTCATGTTTGGATATGACATATTTTTTTGTAATTTTTTTCCAAGTAAATAATTAATTATGAATTTATTATTACAACTTTTAAAAATATAAAAACTCATATGTCGACCACCTTAACTTGGTCAAAACTTCATGAAATTCATTTTTTTTAATCCTATAGTATGCAAAGCATAGAATGTGACGCATGTTTTGGATTCAAAAAATATGATACCGTTTGAAAGTTATAGATGTTTTACAATCAGCCTATCAATCAGGACTTTAGTCATAATTCTAATAGAAAATAAGTAATAATAATCTCTTAAATTCAAAATAAAGCATAATTTATATTGGAAAAAAGTTGAGAATCTCCTCTACAAACCCTTTTCATTTTATCAAATTTGGCTAAAAATAAAGTCATCAGCCACATGGGCAAAGTTCGAAAAAACAAGGTAAGCTGTTAAACACGCTTTTTGTGTTGACTTTTAGGATTGGCATCTCCTAACCAAATACCAAAGCAAACCTCGAGCCTATTCCCTAGGTAATGAATTTTGTGTCAGACATATCGGATATTAGAATCGGATATCCGATTTGTTTACATAGCATTTTAAAAAATGTCAAGACTTTATAACATATGATTTAACATATGCAATATATCTCATTTGTAGTTTATAGTTTATTTTAATATATTTAGTTTAGAATATATGATTTGGTTTTTAAATAGTTTATAGTTTATAGTTTATAGTTTTATGTTAATATATATCTAGTTTAGAATATACAATATTATTTTATAATTTAATATATAATTTACAAAAACTATATAATATATAATATAATATATTATTATGTATAATATGTTTAAATATTATTTCTATATTTTAGTTAATATATATATATATATATATTACTAATATA
>VDFB02045374.1:0-31553 GCA_007258455.2 Sequoia sempervirens | reverse complement strand
CATCATGGTGGATTTATCCCATGAGTGATTATTCTTCCGCTATTGCCACCTTACTTATGTAATTGTGAGGTTGTATTTTTATTTTTTGTTATGTTGTGTTCACATGACACTTGTGTGAACATTTTTGTGCAAGTGTGACATTTCATTGTTATATTATTAACATTGTTTTCATTGTTTCAAAAAAAGTGTTTCATCAAGTTTTGTTCTAAGTGTGTCAACTTGGGGAATTACACTACAACAATATTAAAAAGCACATCATTTTCCAAAAATAATTTAATTATGCTAAGTACTCTTGCATCCAAATCTTCCTAGTCCTTGTTGATCATATCCATAGGTTACTTTTTCTTGCCTAGCAACACCTTGCGTAGTCTTTGTTGCACCAATAAATCATGCGTCTTGAGATTCCACAACTCAAAACTATTCTTCCTATTGAACTTCTCCACCTCAAGTTTTACATTCCAAACCTTCACCATTTGATATTGCTAAATAAAATAGAAATCCCTAACATAATTAATATAAAATAAAGGCTTTGATACCACTTATTGAAAAATAATGTGAGCCCATAATCATACAATATAACAATATAATTTAGTTGTGATTCAAATAGAGAGAATAAAACAACAAAATAATCTAGTGCATCAACAACACAAAGATTTACATGGTAAAACCCTAGTAGTGTGCTAGGAAAACATTCATGGGGAAAAGTATTAGTAATCTTACTACTAATAGAAAAAAAAGTATAGTATAATCTTTATGCAACTACCACATAAAAATACATAATATTTTTACATGACAACCACCATCACATTTATGGCTTCTTGATGAACCACCTAAATTTACTTTTTACAAAAAGTAGATTTAATCATAATTTTCCCTATTTAATGGGGATCTCAGCCCAATGATCCCCACACCCCCTAGGCACTACCCCACCTTGGAAATCCC
Source organism: Sequoia sempervirens (assembly GCA_007258455.2). Classification (NCBI taxonomy): domain Eukaryota; kingdom Viridiplantae; phylum Streptophyta; class Pinopsida; order Cupressales; family Cupressaceae; genus Sequoia; species Sequoia sempervirens. The sequence goes on along the minus strand of VDFB02045374.1, from coordinate 30,611 downwards.
CAAGGTAGGTTGGCCTCCAAATTTTACTATAAATAAGTCCAAAATTTTAACCTCTTTTATTATTGTTACAATTCCAAAAATAATCATCTTTCAACTTCCCAATGCCCCATGGATGCTGGAGTAGGTGTGGTAGTCATCAAATTCCATAACATTTTCTAGCACGTCATTATGGAGCTCAATGAACCTTAATATAAACAAGGAGAAGAAACAATAAATAATAGATGGATTAGAAACTATAACTATGACCTTCTAAATAAAGTATGTAGTGATCGTTGTGTGGGTGGATAAGGTAGGCAATACAAATTTTGACTTTAGCATAACCAAGTATAATAGTTAATAGTTAGGTTTGACCAATAAAAATATAATAAATATTTAGCATTTTTGGTATATGATTCATATTAGCTAGTTGAACATTAAATTAAATCGTGTTTAATTAAAGTGGTGGTTGGAAAATGCACTACCCTATGGAGGATATTTGCATTTATGTGTTATTTCACACTTAGGAAGGAGAACAAGGAGCTAATAACATAAAAATGAGAGAAGGAGAGAAAAATTGAATGTGGAAATATTACATGCTAAGATAATATAAAGGTAAAAGTATGGATACCCTACCACATTTCACACATACAAAGGGGTGGTGAAGCCAAGATTATTAATAGAAACATAAATATAGAGGATAATTTCCCATCCTACCAAAGCAACAAATAAAAGAGTTAGTACAAAAGGATGACCTCTATGGTCACATGGATAACATCTGGTCATTGATCTCAGTTCAAAAAGGTGGTAGCTTGATCTAGGTTAACTATGAGAAATTTTGTAACTTTTTTCTTTTTCAAAATAATTAAGTGAGAACATCATGTATGGCTTTATAAACATTCATAGCTTCATTTAAGATGGAATAGAATTTTCCACACTTCACATTTTTTTCCAATCTAAAACAAGCCCTATTCTCTCTCAAGCGGTAAAAAGAAAAAGGTGATTTTGACTACCCTAATCACTTGTAGTTCATGTGGCTTAAGAATGGGACTAAGATGAGCCCCTTTCTCTCTCTCTTAGGGGTATAGTAAAAAATTAAAAATTAATTCCTAACACCACTCCACTAATATAGTTATTCCCATAAATAACATGACAAAAAGCATGTAAGTAGAACATAGATTTGTTTCCTCCCACCTTTACAACAAGGTCAATCCTATTCCCTTTCAAGGTGTAATGGATATGACCAAAACAAAACAAGTGATTAATTAGTATAGAATCCCCTAAGTTAATGATCAATTTCCAATACTAGAGAGACATAGCAAGTTTCACCACTTCCACAATCACTTCCCACTCAACTTCATTCTTTATTTTGCATTGAAGATAGAAAGAGGCCCCTTTCACAAAATTATCTTTGTCATCTCTAATCACACATTTGACCTTGACCTTGTTATGATCGTCCTAAAAGGCATCATCAATTTGAGTTTGAAGAAAGCCCACTAAAGACCTTTCTCGATATGTATTGATCGTAACTAAAATATTATTAACTACTCCATGAAATGAAGATCTATATCAAAATATTAAACACATAATTTATTTTTATTTCTAGATGGGCAATAATAAAAAGCTACATTTGTTTGAACTACTGTTCTCTGTATCAACACACATCTATGTCAGTACTACCACTAATTCCAGAGCCTCTGAAATAAAAGAAGGAAATTTTAATGACGGCGACGAGATCAAACAATCTAAGAGGTCTAGAAGATCAGCACTAACAACTAACAAGTTTTCATGTTCTTTTCGATATCGGCTCTTCTATTACGAATCTTGAAGTGATCACTTATATGAGTAACGAGTCGACTTTAATAATTTAAAATGAGATTACTTACCATGTCGGAGAGAGGAGATCCATAGAGGATGACAGAGGCCACCATTCCAGTACTTCCCACAACCAATTTCTTCTGGGCATTCAAACCCCACATAGAAACTGTCACCAAGCTTATGAAAGCCGTCAACACTCCTACAACCATCGTACCCATTCTTCTCTGCAATGTCATTTTTAGCCAGTTAGATGAATGTTAAATCAGCATCTAACTTAAGACTAAATTATCTGCTCAATGTAATATAATATACCTTGGATTTGGGTAGAGCAAAAAGGAGATAGATGGTGCAGAAGCAGCACTCGAGAAGAAGGCCAATGGTGTTGATAGCCATGACAAGAGCGTTATCCCATCCATGGCTAATCATAGGAGACCCATACCAAGCGTACACAAGACAGTTGAACAGCCCTACTGCGTAGGGTAACCCTGACATATCTCCGCTTGTCTTGTTCAGCATGACTCTCCTGAAGGTACATCTGCAATCTCAACATTAACACATCTAATCATTATGTTCATTACAGGAAACTTATGGCCATTGCTCATCAATATTACTTCCTTAGGATACCAATTCATGTTCTAACTGGGTAACATGCTTACATTGGTGCACCGTACATGAACAAAGCAAAGGCACTTCCTGCATCACATTCACAACCATACCAGTCAATAAACAGCATCTATGGTTCCTGTCATCAATCATAAATATCAAATTTATTTTGAAAAAAAGATCAATATAGAAAGTATATTAGTGGGTCAATTTATTAATGACCTAAAATGCCAACCCCGCTACGCATGAAGTTCATCATTTCTTATGAAAGAAGAGAAGAGATGAAACAAGAAATGGGTACCGGTAAGAGTAGAATAGGAGTGTGTTGCAGCTTGTGCAACAGAGGGAAGCATACTTATAGGCTTGCAGTGCACTTAGGTTTATCTTACAATAATCAAGAATTAGAGATAATAAGTCACATATGCAATTTAAACTTTCGTCCCTTAGAGCAGACACGGTGGACGAAAGCTGTCAGTCTAGTATATGGACAAATTGAAAAAGAATTGCCTAAAAGAGTAATCCATGCTTCCCAATTTTAAGAGTGGAGAAGAGAATATTGTTATATATGTTTGCAAAGCAAGATCATCTGACTCGGACAAGTTATAATCAGTGACACTGCAAATCCTACTCCACAGTACTGGACTATAAATGTGCATGTAATAATATCTAATTTACGGGCTGATGACTTCTAGAAACCTAAAATGGGAGTCACAGTATCCGCGGAACACTTTATCCATTGTATTCCTCTTTGTTTTCAACTTGCTTGCAAGAACTTAGCTGTGATGCTTAAATTCTATTAAGGTGCATATCCGGTTATGATGAGGACTCCTTACACAGCGTGGGATAGTTATATAAGTGTGTATATTATGACAAATTGCAATAAGTTTGTTGTCGACTGAGTAAAACAAATTGCTCCAAACTTCACCAGCTGGCATGAAATCAACAAGTTTGTCGTAGAACCTTTTTCATTAAATTCAATTATTTGAAGCAGGGGCATGGAGTATTTTGAAATTATTTCAAATTTAATGAATACATGGAATTTTACATGACTTTTGTCTTTTCAAAATGTGATATGGATTCTTATTTATTTATAATTAAGGTTTGGAGGTGTGATTCATCATATAACTAGTCATATACACATAATTAGTGAGAAGTGTCTTTAAAATGAATTTATAAAGATTCAATCAAAACTTAATCATGAAACTCCTAGAAATTGAACATTAAAATACTATCTCATGTGTGTGTGTGTGTGTGTGTGTGTGTCCAATCTGCAATTAACTAACAAGAGACAACAAACAAGTGTTAATCAAAGTAGAAAACCAAATAAAGCACTCCCTATGAGATTCTTAATCAAGAAAGACAAGAAAACATGATGAAAACATGAAATAAACAACACAAAAGCATGTTTAAACTCGTCTAAATTAATCAAACCTTCATCCCATAGGGGGATTGGTGCTCCTTTGATGTGAAAAGAAGCTCTTTCCCAATCCCAATGATAAGCTTCAATGTTGTAGATGATTCTAAGTATGAAATTGATGCTAAATGATGAAAATAAGTTCAAAAGTGATGAAAATGGTGATTGCTAAAAGTGAAAATGGCTATAGTAATATTCCTTCAAGTTGTGGATGAAAATGGATTTGATAAATGCCAATTGCCCTCAAAGATAGTGATAGCAATTGGATGATTGATGGATGAAATGAGCATAATGACTTTGCATGAGATTTTGGATGCATATTGTGTAGAGAATGCCTCTACTTATAGAACTCAAGAGTTGAGAAATGAGAGAAATTGGTGAATGTGGGATAAAATGGGAGCCAATGAGAATGTAACACTTGTCAAAATTCCATTGGGAGAGAGTGGAGCACATTTTGGGAAATGTGTTGAGGAAAGGGGGATGTAAGAGGAATAAATGAGAATGGCTGAGGATTTGAAAGGCTGTAAGAAGAATTTATTGAATGTGATTCCAGGAGATGTGAGAGGATGTAAGAGGAGCTATTGAAAATGTAAAAGAAGTTTTTGAGGATGTGATAGGTTTTTGAAACCATTGGAGGGAAATTGAATGAGGAGGTGGTTGGAAGGAATATTCCTTAGAATATGCCTTTGTGAGAAAAAATAGGGTAATTAGTTAATTTAAAAGAATTATTTTCATGTGCAAGTTGGTTGGTTAATCAAGGGTTGAGTTTGACCAAGGTTGAGTCAAAAGCTAGAGGATGGGTAATGATGATTAGGAGTTGATTAATTCAGAATTAATTAATTTGAAGAGATTAGAAGATTGTGACATTTGATTTAAACAATTTGATTTATTAAATCATCTGAGAGGACTTTAATATTTTGATTAAATAAATTGATTTATTTAATTAGACATGATGAACATTAGCGAATTAATCCAATAAATTGTTTTATTTGATTAATAGAAGAATTTGATGATAATTAAATAGAATTAGGTGCATAATGTCAGTTAGGCTTATTTGCATGTCTACATTTTTCCCCTCTTTGAAGCAAGGTACCTGCTGCATTAATTCAAATAATAACACTCGCAATATCAAAATTTAAATTTTATTTTATTTTTCGGATGCCCCATTGTCGCCCCAATCAAAGAAATTATGCTACTACATTGTCCCCTCGAGAGATCAAGCAAAATATTTTGATTTTAGGGTCGCGCTCGCGAAAAAGGTTCGGGATCAGCTTAGCTCAGAGAGGACTAGAAAGCTTGAATGTTTGATGTAGACAAATTTGATGATGTATAGACAGTCATCAACCATGGGTAGCCTCATGTATATTTTGATATATCACACCTATTTGATACTTGAATAGAAATGAGGAATGATCCAACAACCTTTGATCATTGCTTTCCAACATGTTTCTCTATTTTACTCGTTTGTAATTGTGAGATTATTAAAGGGATATAGATGACAGGTTTCAGAAATGTAGTAACACAAATGTATTCTTTGGTTTGAGAGACGAATGCAAAAGTAATGGTAAATATTTTTGTCATGTTTTAGAAGTAAAATCTGCATAAGCCCAAGAAAACAAGGGTTGCCCTCTTTCTCAATCTGACCCTGCCAAGGAAGAAGAGAAAATCCCTACGCAGTCAAAAAAAATCAATGCTTGAAAACTTTTCCATGCCTTTGGAAGTTTTGATGGCACTCAGGAAGAGAGAGGAATTGGACAAAAAAATAAAATAAAATAAAATAAACATATGCCTGCTCTTTCCACGGTTGATAGAACAATAGATGGAAGAACTATTAAATGATAGATAATATCATTAATATCATTAATTTGGGGTATGAGGAATACAAATACAACTTTTGATTCATTAGTAGCTAGCCAAGATAATATTATAGATGCTAGTATTATTATTTATTTTATTTTACTTTTAAAAAAGAAGAAATTAGTAGCATTGTAATGAGATCTAACACTAATCATAGAATTATGATCAAGTTGGTATTCAATAACATTACTAGAGCTAAAATTTAGAGAGTTGAGTATGACATTATTTACTTGATTCAATACAAGTAATGTCAATTTGCGAATATATATATAGATAATTGTCCAAGCATTTGAAGTTCCTCCAAACACCACCATTATTTTTGCCCCAAGATTATTAGTTGGTTTCTTAATAATACTATTACTGAAAATTTGGTAGGAGCCCAAACAATAGCACGTCCTTATTTCTAATGTGGGTTCAAGCGTGAATCCTACAACAATAATTTTGCAATGTTCAGAAAAGGGTGTAATATGTTATTGTAGGATGAATCTTGATTAAGTAATAATATTATTATCAATTTATGAGGAATAACATTAGTATTATTGTAATAAGTTGACAAGGGTCTTCATTAAAATTTTCATTTGAGATAATTTTTAATTTAAATGGTGGCTAGTTAATAATTTCTCGATTGATTATTTGAACCCATGTAATGTTTGGATTTAATAATAATGTTAACTAGTGAAATTTTGAATAAGAATTGTAAGATCTTGTCACTGAATAATTAGGGTTTGGAAAAGTGATTCTAATGTGGATAGCCAACAATGTTATCATTAGGGTTATGTAGTGATTCTATTCTCGTTTAAATTCTGAACTAGGATTAGACAAATGCATTGCTATCTTGGGGAAGAAAATCCATGTAATAATTTTACTAATTAAATTAAATTAAATTTTTCCTTGGTAGTACAATTACTGTTAAGGGAATGGAAAATAACCTATGGTTCTTATGGGGCCTTTTTTACACTCGTAGTAAATATTGGATCATATGTCATGTAAGGAAATTAAACCTTACTTCTTCTATGATGTTAATGAAGAAACTATGATTATCTTTATGCATGTACCCTTGAGGGTAACAAGTACTTGAAATGAACGTTTAAAAGAAGAAAAAAATGTTGTGTATTTTTTGTGAAAATTTTACGGGCATGACAAAATGTTAGTAAAGATAAAAGAACAAGAAGAATAAGAGGGATCAACCCTTGAGTCCAAGACGATGTGGAAGTCCAACAAGTCCATGATTCATCAAAACTTTATTAGATGTGATGATGAGTGATGGCATGATTTTCTTATCTAGGAATTGGGACATGAACGGCACAACTTTTCTTATGTTTTATAAAACACATAGATACAATGCATCAAGGTATGGACAACCAAGATGGCATTGTATCTAGTGCAATGGACTTTGACTTGACAAACAGATAGGAGTATCCTTGTTCACACCTGACATACGGAAACTTTGCTAGGATGCACTTCAAAAGTTTCAAACATCTTGGACCAAAACACGGAAAGGTATAACCTATCAATGCAATAGTCAACAAGTTGCCCAAAACACCTTCCATACATACCTAACAAAGCAAGTATTCGCCAAGGTTATATTACAAGAACATCCAACAAGCACAATAAACAAAAGATAATGATCAATGCCCCATTCCTTTCTCTCTAAATCATTTTGATAGACATCATCAAGATGGTCACTGGAATGAGTGCAATAAGATAAATCAAAGAAAAGATCAAGTGAACAAACAAGTCGATGTTCTTCATACCTCTTGCCAAAGGGATGTATTTTGAGGATAAGAATCCAAAGTGTTTTTCCAATAGATAATGCCCATTATAGGAAGGATGCATCATAGGACATGTTAGTGGATGGTGGCAAGTTGATAGCTTGTTTGAAAGGTCGTTGATATAAGGTTGATCGAGATGTTTGCTAAAAAGATCAAGAGTTTGATTTTGCATTTAAAAATTTGTTGTTTCGATTTTGGTTTTGCATTTGAAGTTTGTTTTTGTTGATTGTTGTGGTTGTTTCTATTTTTGTTACCAAAGGATGAAGGTGACGATTGATTTATTATGAATGATTGATTATTGTGGGTGAAGCAAAATGAGATGAATGGATTTTTTTCAAATATTTGGATGTTTTTGATGTTTTTGAAATGTTATGAGGATGTTTTTTGGATTTTTTGGGTTATTTAAATGTTTTTGTGTCTCGAGGGCTCATCAATAATGGCCTTTCCTATGTTTAAGCCTAGAGACAATGTAGTTTGGATACCATTTTTTTACTTTTTCTGACATTTTGACCTATTTTTGGATTTTGATATGATTTGAATGTTTTTGGATTTTGATATGTTTTGGATGTTTTTGGATTTTCACATGATTTCGATGATTTGGATATGGATATGTGTGATGATATCAGTGATCTGTTTGGGATCTTGTTGAAAACCAAGCTAGGGTTGATTGATCAGATTGATGGATTGATGATCATAACAATGTTGAGGATACACAATAATGCAAGGATAGTGTTAAGCAACACAAGGATTGGGAAGGATATCCTGAGATGATGATAGATTGATTAAATTCGATTGATCAAGATTGTGAAGCTCAGTTTGGAACAAAAAATGTTTGAATGATTTGATGTGATGTTGAAGTACACGTTAGATGCAACTAATATTGATTGTTTGGATCAATGTTCGATGAAAGATAAAGCTTGATAAGAACATCTTCTCATCAAAATAGACCATGGGCTAGTGATTTGGAATTTTTGCACACAAGTGTTTTGAAAATTTTGATTTCATGTTTTCCAATGTTCAGATCACCACATAAGTTGAAAGATATAGATCAAGATTTATTCTCGAAGCAGGATGTAAATATCTGCCCCTAGTTTCTAGCAATGTATGGAATGCCATAGGTGGATGCTTGGATAGATGTATGGATGGATGGATATGATAAGCATGCAAAGGATGCCAAGGATTATCTTGTGATAAGATAAGGTGTTCAAACAGAGGATGCTCATTTGGATAGTGCTTCGTCCCTTATATAATGTTGGGTAGGATAGGATCAATGAAAATGACTCATATCAAGATGTTTACCATAAGCAAGTGTAAAGTGTGCACCAAACTTTGTCAAGATCAAGATAATTTGGAAAATGGATACATTAGATGGATGAAAATGGATTGGATAAATGGTTCATAAATGAATGGTTTGATTATGGATAAGATGGATGGAATGTTTGATTTATTATGGATGAGATAAGATGGTTTCACCTGAACTAGTGCACGTAGATGCTTGATTCTACACATGATGACTGTTTTTTAGGTTTTCATCATGGTACCTGTCCAAAGCACCACCTTAGTGGTTTTCACTGAAGGACGATTTTTTATTTTTACTATTTTCATGATTTTTTTGTTTTTTTGTTTTTTTTTTGTGAAAGAGTTTAAGTTCATGTCGAACCACCTAGTAGTGTTGATGTAGATGCTTTTGTCCTAATGTGCCATCAATATCCTACTTGAAGAAGCTGCTTTGCCAAGATACGTGTACTTGAATACAACTTTTGAGATTCTTGATCTTCTTTGTTGATACCAGAGTTAACTTTGTCTTTGTGCCTTTTGAATCCTTATGATGAAGGGTTATTGCCAATACATGGTCAATGTGAGAATTAGATATCATGCATGGTGAAATGGATGATGGAGTGTGTTTAGGAATAAAAGATGGATTGGTTGATAGTTTGGAACCTTTGACTCTCCAAACTTGGGAAGATGAGCAATGATGGGTGGATACAGAAGTGTGCATAGAATTAGGACCAACTGCTTGATATACTTTGTACGTCGCTTGGGAAGCTTGGTTTTGCATTTGCACGAATGTCTTTGATGGATACATTTCCATTTTTTATTTTTCCCCATAGTTTCTTTGACTAATGAAGTTTGATAGGGATAATTTTTCTTTGTATTCTTTGGTATCCACTTGCATTTGATTTTTTCATTATGCTTCTCAACTTCTTTTGATTTGATAACATTCTTTGTGCTTTGATTCAAATCTTTCTTTTGATGTTGGTCCCAATTCATGGATGGGGTGATGGGTGGATGAAGATTCATGATGTGGTTGGTTGTAGTATGGGCATTGGTTTCATCATAAGGATTCTTCATGCTCCCTATGTTGACGTTTGCTTGAGATGAAGTTGCCCCCAGTATTATGGAAGTAATACCTTCATGCTTTGATTCTGCTTGTTTCAAGATGTCTTGTTTAGCAAGCATCCTTTGATAAATGACCACTGCAGATGATGTTATTTCAATTTGTTGCTTTGTTGACTCTGGAATATCCTATTTGGTCTGACATGTTTCCTTGAGTGGATAATACTGGATATATTCATATATGATGTCCTCAATCTAAATTTGGGATATATCTAATCCTGATGTTGATAACTCATCCTGAATGTAGAAATCAATAACCTCATATTCTTGTGTAATAATGTCAAGAGTAAAGGGATCTTGTTTTGAATTAAGATTATCTACATGTCCATCCAAAGAAAGCATCTCGTGGGTAGATGGAGGAGTATGTGCTATATGGATATGATCATCATTTGTGACATCTTGTATAGATTGGAGAGTGCCCATTAGATCATTGTAGCATCTTGGAGATACAGATTCTTGATCTTGATTAATTTTGGAATTGCTTTTGACGTACTTTGGATCAAGTTCTTGACATGGGTCAATTTCAAAGGATGGATTGCTTATAAAGCCTGGTTCTTGGATGTCTTCATTAGGCATGGGAAGTGGCTCAATATCGTCTTGATCTTTCAGTGGATTTGGATCACGTGTTAAGTTGAGGATTCCTTCAATATCTGCAACCACAAGGTCAAACGATGTCAATATGTCTTGGAAAGGACCATTGCTAGATTTTGGTGAAAGATGTTGATCATGCTTTGGAATAAATTCTTGAGATATGTCCTTTAACTCTTTGGATGATGTAGAGGTATTGTCAACATGATCATTGGTGGACGAATCTTGATCATTTTCCTCAAAATTTGTGGTGGATATATTGTTAATGTTTTCAACCATAGGATCAAATGATGTTAACATTCCTTGAATTAGATCATTATTGGATATTTTTGGTGGATTTTGATCATGATTAAAAAGTGACTCTTGATGTATGTTGATTTGATCATTGGATGAGGTAGAAACATCTTCAAGGTGCTCATTAATAGATAGATCTTGATCATTGTTTTCAACAATTATGGTGGAGAGATTGTCACTACTATCACTAGTGGTGGAATCTTGATCATTGTCCTCAACAGTTGTGGTGGAGAGATTGTTATAGCTATCATTAGTGGTTTAATCTTAATCATTGTCATCAACAATTATTATTCCTTGATAAAGAAGGTCTTGAATGAGATTTTTGAGTTGAATACAATTTGATGTTTTATGACGATTGTCTCTATGATACTCACAATAAGATCTACCCTTATTCCAAGGGAAGTTTATGATAGAGTTGAAATCACTTACTTTTGGAAGAGTGATGAGTTTTGCATTAACTAGATTTTTTAATGCCGATTCAATTGGCTCACCCAGAGGAGTTTATTCATGTTTGCTTATTTGTAAGATTTGCACTCGTTGAAATTGACCTTGTGGTGATTGATTTTGGAGATGTGGTGATTGATCTTGGAGATGTGGTGATTGGGTTTGTTGTTGATGTTGTTGATCTTGATATCCAACCTCTTGATATTGGAGATATTCTTCTTGATGTGGTTGGGGACACAACTCAATGTTTTGATGACATGGTTTAACCAATGGGGGAGTGTGTAGATTTTGGGGTGGAGATGTCTCCTGGCACAATGAATCAACTATTTTGGTAAGTGAAGTGCAATTTGATGTCACAAATTTTGATCTTGATTTTTATTTTTACACCCTTGATACAGTTGATTTGGTTGTTGAGCAAGCATATTTGGCATGTATAATTGTGGTGTTTGTATGGGATCATGCATAAATTGATTTTGGACAATATTCTGATTTGGGATGATGTTTAGATTTTGCATTGTAGGTTGGTATTGAACATTATTGTGATTAGAAAACACATTGCTTTGATTTAGGTAACCTTGATTTTGCATGGTGTTACCTTGACTTGGATCAATACATGGAGTTTTTAACATATTGTTTGGACTTTGAACAACATTGGTGTGATTTCAAAACATATCTATCCCAAAGTTCACCAAGTGTGGATTTGATATGTTCATGTTTGGTAAGCTTGTATTTGGTATATTCGGATTTGGCACATGTATTGATTTGGTGGGATAATGTTGTTTTGTTGAAGACTCGTGCATTAATTGTTTGGTTCATAGATTTGTAGGTTTTGACTTTGGTTTAAATCAACCATAGGGAAAGGTGTTCCAAAATTTAGATTGGGCATACTCACATTTGTTGTATCATTGAAGTTTGTAAGAGATAATGATGCCATGTATGGATTGTATAAATGTGAGTTTTGATAGTCAATTGGTATTGTAAGGCTTTGATAGTTTGGTTGACTTGGATTACTCATGATGTATGAATCGAGTTTATATGACCATGTTTTTCTTGTGTTTTGACCTTGTTGACCTCTAAGGATTTTAGGACCAATTATGAGATGAAAGATGAAAAGGTGAGTGATATGGGTGTTTGAATTTTTGAGGAATTTGGATGAATACTAGACCTTAGGAATTTTTATTTTTATTTGGTTTAGATTTGGATAATGGACTTGTAGATCCCAAGATGTTAGATGTGATCTTGGGGTGAACTTTTCCAAAGGGGTGTTAATTTAACTAAATGTGTGAGAAAGGATTCATCCACACACACTTAGCCAAACAAGGTGATTTTTATTTTGATTGAAGGATTTACCAAAAGTCTAGTATAGATGATTTTTTCCAAAGTTCTAAAAGTTGTTTGTGAGATGGGTTTTGATAAATGAAGGGGTTGATTTTGATCCTAGATGAACCTAAGAGGGACTGTTTACAAGACCAAGATAGTGAAGAACATGCTTTACCCTATGAGTAGTTCAAACCAAAAGACCAATGTTTTGCTTGGAAGACCATAAGACAAAAGATAACAAGCACATGTGTGGGGTTCAATTTGAGTTAATCTTGATTAATGACTTGCTTTTACCACATTCACTTTCCTTGATTAAATTTCAAACTAAATGTCTATGTCTTAGCCCCTTTTCATTCCACAAGGTCCATTATGTGAAAATCAAAGAATCAAGGCCATAGTTTTCCTAGGTTGACTTTGGAGAGAACAAATTGAGATATGGACCCAAATATTTAGAAGCCTCTAAGGATAAAATACCTAGGGACAAGCAGTAATATTTGGAATCTTCAAGGATGTTTACTCTTTCCAAAGGGTTTGAAATTTTGATGGCTTGTTTAATGTTTGTTTCAAAGTTTGAGATCCAAACAATGTATTTGACTGACTCATAAATTGCACAACCCTAGGTTAGAAATGGCTATACTTGTTGAGTCCCCACTAGGATTTCTCCAAACACTAAGACAAAGCAAACAAATAGAGATTTGGCGACACTGGCTCCCCTCCACGACACACACTTCTTAGGACCACCAAATCTCAAAATCATGAAGATCTAGAGACCTTAAGGATTTTTCCGTTTCTACTTTGAATAAGACAAATGTGGGGTGGCTTCAAAATGATCATTCTTGCACCAACAAGTATTTAAGGATTTTGTTTACTAAACAAAGGGTTGTAGTAAGCACATCCAGTTCAAGGGATACTATGATAAACTCCCTCAAGAGGTCTCCTAACCCTTAGAACAAGGGCTTTATGCATCATAAAGATATTGGGGGAGAATTATCACATATCACTTCTCGTTGATTGCAAACTTTCCTTGCAACCACAAATTTATATAGTCGTTCGGAAGAGCTTGGCTTTAGCTCATTACTGCTTGGGTCATTCCCTCCTTTCAAAGCAGGGAGGCAGGCCCTCTAAAGATAAACAAAATCGAAGTACATTTTTAATTTGACTACCTAGATTGTGTAAAGTGCTAGGAGGGAACACACACAATGCCTTTCCTTCACACTCACATGATTGTTCAATTTTAGATCCAAATTTGAAATGTGTGAGTAATTTTAGACAACCAATGTCACAAGAATGCTTTTGATTCTCAAGATTGTCGAGAGGCGTGAGAGTTGCATATGCATTTGAATGACACAAATTGCAAAAAATCACAAAACAATGAAAGCACAAATGCATTTTCAACCCAAAGTAACTTGATGAATTCTTTTTAAAGCACCAAGCTAAATGTGAGTTTGTTTTGTTCAATTTTAGCCCAAAATCAAAGTCTAGTAAGTTCCTAATGTTCAATTTTAATCCAACTTTGATAAAGCTTGTGTTGTTTGTTAATTTTAAGCTTGAAATAACTCTAGTTGGTTCTAAAATAGAAATGAAAGGTAGAATTGGAAAGCCTAAGCTATTACAATGAGCATTAAAAAATATTTTTAGGTCTTCAAGTTGATTTTTCTCTTTTTCCTGCAAAGGTGATGTTGGACAACAAAGGAGACGCTCTACAACTATCAAATGCGACACTGAAAATGAAGGCAACTCTCTATTGAAAAGCAAAGGCAACGCTCTGCAAAGGATGGAGAGTGCATATGTGGTGAAATATCAGAAGTGGCACTCTGTCAAAAATAGAATTTAGATAGAAGACAGAATAGACAGAGGCAGTACTATAGCAAATGCGGCATGCTAGCAGTGAGCAAAGGTGGTGTGACGTGGCGAAGGCGGCATTGGAGACAAAGGTGATGCTCTACAAGCACGTGAATGTGACATATGCAAAGGCGACATTGTATCTGTCAAACGCGGTGTTGCTCCCCTATATTTGCAAAAAATGGAATTCTCAAGCAAAATTGGTCAAAATAAAATGGTTAGCCCTCCCTCTAGCGCAAAAATGTGAGTGTCTAATCTGAAATTAACTAACAAGAGACAACAAACAAGTGTTAATCAAAGTAGAAAACCAAATAAAACTCTCCCTATGAGATTCTTAATCAAGAAAGGCCAAGAAACATGAAATAAATAACACAAAAGCATGTAAACTCATCTAAAGTAATCAAACCTTCATCCCATAGGGGGATTGGTGCTCCTTTGATGTGGAAAGAAGCCCTTTCCCAATCCCAATGATAAGCTTCAATGTTGTAGATGATTCTAAGTATGAAATTGATGCTAAATGATGAAAATAAGTTCAAAAGTGATGAAAATAGTGATTGCTAACAGTGAAAATGGCTATAGTAATATTGCTTCAAGTTGTGGATGAAAATGGATTTGATAAATGCCAATTGCCCTCAAAGATAGTGATAGCAATTGGATGATTGATGGATGAAATAAGAATAATGACTTTGCATGAGATTTTGGATGCATATTGTGTAGAGAAAGCCTCTACTTATAGAACTAAAGGGTTGAGAAATGAGAGAAATTGGTGAATGTGGGATAAAATGGGATCCAATGACAATGTGACACTTGTCACAATTCCATTGAGAGAGAGTGGAGCACATTTTGGGAAATATTTTGAGGAAAGGGGGATGTAAGAGGAATAAATGAGAATGATTGAGGATTTGAAAGGTTGTAAGAAGAATTTATTGAATGTGGTTAGAGATGTGAGAGGATGTAAGAGGAGTTATTGAAAATGTAAGAGAAGTGATAGGTTTTTGAAACCTTTGGAGGGAAATTGAATGAGGAGGTGGTTGGAAGGAATATTCCTTGGAATATGACTTTGTGAGGAAAAATAGGGTAATTAGTTAATTTAAAAGAATTATTTTCATGTGCAAGTTGGTTGGTTAATCAGAGGTTGAGTTTGACCAAGGTTGAGTCAAAAGCTAGAGGATGGGTAATGATGATTAGGAGTTGATTAATTAAGAATTAATTAATTTGAAGAGATTAGGATATTGTGACATTTGATTTAAACAATTTGATTTATTAAATCAGATGAGAGGACTTTAGGATTTTGATTAAATAAATTGATTTATTTAATTAGACATGATGAACATTAGCAAATTAATCCAATAAATTGCTTTATTTGATTAATAGAAGAATTTGATGATAATTAAACAGAATTAGGTGCATAATGTCAGTTAGGCTTATTTCCTTGTCTACAATATATATATATATATCCAAATATTTTATATATATATATATTCAACTATAATTTATATAACATCTATGGGTAAAAAGAAGTGATTACTCACCCACTTATTTATATTTGTATTTGGAACGAAAAACTCTCGCTAGCTAGTTTTACAAGAACCTGATATTATATGCTTTGAATATAATTCTTCATTTTTCTAAAAATTGAAATCACTAGTCTGTGTGCATTTGGTTTATGGGGATAATTTGGAAATCTTAAATTTGTGTGTTTAATTTTTTCACTCATGTTTATGCTTATTCCTATGTGAATGTATGTGTGCTTATCTTTGTAATTGATTTCATTTTCCAGATAATATTGGGTTAATATTCAACAATTAGATTGTCTTATGCAAGCTGGTCTTTGTGCTAGTGTTCATAATGTCCTTTCATTCACATCTAATATTGGAAATATTTCTAATATCAGGTTTAGCCTTTACTGCTTTTTGGTTAAAATCACACATCAATTTTATTTTTAGTTTATTTTAATTCATTGAATATCATACGAGGGATTTGTACCTCTTCAATTCAGAGGGTGATTGATTTCTTAAAGAGAGCAGTTATCCAGAGCTATTGGAAGCAATCACACCTTTCGGGAAAAGATTCAACATCACTAAGTGAAACCTCAAGGTGCCCAATCTGTTAGCCAACAAATTTTTGGTGGCTCCATTGGGGAACAAAATAAAAATTGTAATTGGGTTGCCTTATCCGATTTATATATATATATATATATATCAAAAAAAATTAATCCCACCCTGGATTCCCAAAGGTTTACTAGGGGAGAAAGAAGTAGGGGTATTTTAGACCCAGTCTTTGAATCCTTGCAAAGAAGAAACTTTTCATATATTATCCCTGCTAGAAGAAGAGTTGGAGCCAAAAGTAGGCTTGCTTCTCCAACTAAAACACCTCTAGATTATTCTACTTGTCAAGCTTTAGTATTGCACAGAACTGTCATTCCTGTAGTTATAAACTTCCCTTGTAGTATGGACAATCAACCACCTATTCCTTGGGGAGCTTCTATTGGCCCTTTGATACTAGGGATAATTTACACAACCTACCTAAAGGTTCTCATAAAAATTTACCTAAATTCAAGGGTGATGGAAAGGTTTCACCAGAAGAATATAATTATATTGATTTTTTTTTGCTGCCTGTGGTGTACTCGAGGTAGAAGAGGAAGATGTAGCAATCAGGTTATTTGCAAAATATTTAGTGAATGCTACAAAATAATGGTTTTATTAGTTATCGTGTGGTTCGATTGATAATTAGGCTACTATGAGAAGTAAATTTAAAGGCAGATTTAAAAGTCTTGATGACAACCTCTCCTTGATAACACAGGTCACAAAATTGAAGGAGGCAAGTGAGCCTATGAGGGAGTTTGTAGCTAAATATAACAAACTAGTAAATCAGATTGACACTACAAAAGGACCATCAGAAGAAATGCAAAAATGTTTCTTTATTAACGCACAACACCTAGATATCGGTCTACTCCTAAAAAGAGGACCTATGAATACTTTGTAGGGTGCACAAACATTGTTAATAGAGCTAGAAGATGATTTTATTACAGTTGTTAATTGGAAAAGAAAAGTACATTAAAACAAACCACATGCATCTACTTCTTCAAATCCCATGATCTAGAGGTTGGCAAATGATATTATCACCCTCAAGAGATAGTTGCCTAAAGGTACGTGGCCTTATCAAGATATTGTAAGGAAGATAAACTTTTAACCTAGTAATAAGACTCTTCCTCTTCCTCTAACTCAACAGAGGTTAGCAATAGAAGCCCCTCCTGGAGACAATAAGAAAAATATGTGTGCCTTTCACCTCACATCTAATCATAATGGGTTGAAATGCCTCGAAATGAACAGATTTATGTAGAAGACTACCATGAAAGAAGTAATTGTGGATGTTACCGAAGAGGGTAATTCTTCTAATCAATATGGAAACTCTACAAATGGGTATCTTAAATATGAAACTAATGTTGATAGAGGAGGATACATCCACATCACTTTGGATGAGCTCACCTATGTTGTTGTTACACGAGGTTAGAAAACTACTAATCAAAAAGGTACTCAAAATTCCTCAAAAATTTTGTTTACTAGAGCTAGTGCTACTTCCAAAGGTGAAAATGCATCACACACAATTGTGGATAATTCTACCAGACCATTAGGTGTTTTGTCTACCGAACAATCTATTGGACCCTTTGATATTGTTGAATTTTGTAAAAATTCTAAAGTACAAATTTCACAAGCAAAATATCTGAGAATGAATCCTAGGGAGTTGGATAGACTAATCGAGTATGTCAAGCCAAGCCACTCTGAGTCCCATGCGGGCTTAGATGAACAAATGGTTAGTTCTCAAGACTCAGCTACCAATGCAACATCCAACAATATAACATCCTCATCATGCTCTATAGAAGACAAATTGAATCCTTTCTATGTTTCATTATTTATGAATGGATTCAGGTTGAATAATTGTATCATTGATTTTGGTGCCTCAAATAATGCCATGCCTGCACAAATTGCTCAAGCCCTAGGATTAAATTTGACTAAGACATTTGCAATATGTTACTCAATGGAGTCTAAAAAAGATCCCTTGATTGGAAAAATCAAGGATGATCAAGTTTCCCTTACAACTCACCCAAATAAGAGACTCAAACAGACAATCTTGGTGGCTGACATTCCTACTAGCTATAGTATGCTCCTAAGTAGAAGTTTTTGTAAATATTTGGGAGGATAAATCTAGTCAAATTGGTATTATGCTACCATACCTATTGGTAAAAGTGCGCCTCTAGAACCTGAACCTAAAGCTAAGATTATGGTGTTGAAATCAAAAGACCCCAAGGCACAAATCTTATTTGAAGAATCTGAATTTGGAAATTACATGCTTTTCTCTAAATTGGAGATGAAGATGCTAACACTATTGGTTCAAACTCAATATTAGAACTTTGGATGATGGAATTTGATGGAAGTTATTCCAACTCTAGATCAAGAATGGGTGTGGTGCTCATTTCTCCTTTAGGTGAAAATTTTCCTTTTTCTTATAAGTTAGAATTTGCAAACACTAACAATACGATAGAGTATGAATCTCTATTATTGGGACTATCTAAAGCAAGTAATATGGAAATTAAAATGCTCAAAGTCTTGGGAAATGTGGAGCTTATTGTTAAGCAAGTATGTAAAGTCTTTACTATATAAAAAATGAAATTCTAAGACATTATAGGAATAAAGTATGGTATTCTATTGAAAATTTTGAAGCCTTTTCAATAGAAGCAATTCCCAAAGAACTAAATTCAAGGGTTGATTTATTAGCAGTATTTGCTTCCTTATTACTCCCACACCTAAAATTTCAAGAACAAGCCTTACAGAGTTGATATGATTTACAGACGTAGTGTTCCTGACAATGTTAACCATTAGCAAGTATTCGAAATTGATAAGTAGATCTAGGCATTTTTGGAAAATTTTGAAGTCTTTGCTCATACCTTTTTTGAAGGGAGTACTAGTGAGTGTAAAGAATTTTGTCTTGATGACATATGTGATCTAAAAGATGGAGTCATTTAGCTAAAAGGTAATAAGATCCCTAAGGGACTGGTCTCCTTGGAATACCTATTTGATCAACATGACCAAGCTATCAAAAGGAAAATGAGTGAATCTATTGATAATTCAAGAAAATTTGAAGTTGTAAACATTAGAGATTCTGATACCCCTAAGTTGGTTTATATTGGAAAGTTTTATTCTCCTAAAGAAAAGGAAAAAATGATAGCTTTACTAATCAAATACAAAGAGGTCTTTGCCTAGTGTTATGATGACCTTAAAAATTTCGTGGGTGGAAAATTTTTGCATCAGATACCCTTAAAGTAAGGGATGGTTGATTTTAGGAAGAAGCAAAGGAACTACAATCCCAAGGTCACTGACATAACTTTTTAGGGAGATTGACAAGATACTTAAGGCCAGAATAATATACCCAATTCATCATTCTACATGGCTAGCCAATATTGTTCTGGTTCATAAGAAGAATGGTGAAATAAGAATATGTGTGGACTTTATAAACCTTAATCAGACATCCTTGAAGGAAAATTACCCACTTCCCATTATGGATAATATCCTTCAAATAGTAGTTGGCTCAAAGATGATGTCCATGTTGGATGAATTTTTTGGCTATAATTAGATTAGTGTGGTCGAAGAAGACTGGCACAAAATAGCATTCATTACACCTTGGGGAACCTTCACCTATAATAGGATGCCCTTTGGACTCATCAATGTTGGGGCTACCTTCCAAAGAGCCATGGACCTATCTTTTGGGGATCTTAGGAATAAAATCATATCATTATATATCTTGATGATTTAACTATATTTTCTAAGAGGATGGAAAATCATCTAAGAGATTTGGAACAGGTGCTTCAAAGGTGTAAAGAACATGGTATTTCTCTAAACCCCAAGAAGTCGGTGTTTGGAGACACTGAAGGTAAGTTGCTCGGTCACATAGTATCCAAGGAGGGAATTAGAATAGACCCAGAAAGAGTTAAAGCTATCCTTTAGTTGAGCCTTCCTTATAGAAAAAACTAAGTTAAATCCTTTTTTGGTCAAGTTAATTTTCTAAGGAAATTTGTTGCAAATTTCTCAAAAATTACCAAACATATAGTGGAGATGATAAAGGAGAAACATGTTTTCAAGTGGAATAAAGCTGGTAAGAAAGCTTTCAAGGATATCAAGGATGTTATTGCTCAAGCCCCTATTATAGTCTGCCCAGATTTCTAAAAGGATTTCATCATCTACTATTATGTCTCAGAGCATATTGTGTCTGCTATCTTACTCCAAGATGATGAGCAGAATGTACAAGTCACCTATTGCCTTCATGAGCATAACACTAAAGAAGCACAAGCTTAATTATTCTCAAATTGAAAAACATGTGTTTGCAGTTGTTAAATCTATTAAACAGTTTCATTTTTATATATTACTCACATTCGATTGTGTATGTGTCAGATCCTGTTGTCAAGAGCATCCTTACTCAACAAGATATTGGTTGTAATAGAAGAGGAGGATGGATTGAAAAGATGCAAGAATATGACCTATATCTTAAACCTACAAAATTGGTTCGGGTAGAGGACTTTGTAAATTAATGGTGGAAGATCAAGTCAAGCAAGAAGATGAAGAAGACCTCCCTCGGGTATTAATAGTTAGCCTTCAAGACGAATGGTTCTTAGATATAGCTTATTACCTCACTTATGGGGAATGTCCAAAGTACATGTCAATAAAGAAAAAGAGAAATCATAAATTAAAGGCAGCCAAATATGTCATCTGGGAGGACACTTTATATACAAAAGAGGACTGGATGGTGCATTTTTTAAATGTGTAGATAAAATCCAACAAGAAAGGTTGTTAGGAATCTTTCATAATGAGGTGTGTGGAGGATATTTCTCCTCCACTGTAACTACATTCAATATCCTAAGACATGGTTACTATTTTCCTAGTATGTTCAAGGATGCATACTATTGGGTGGCAATATGTGAAAAGTGTGAATTGTTTGCAAGTAGACGTCAACTAGCAGCACTTCTGCTTAGGCTGTGGTGATTGATGGACCTTTCCAACAATGGGGTTTAGATTTCATAGGGCCTATTAGTCCTCAGTCGAGTGGTGGGAACATCCATATCCTCACTGCAACAAATTACAAATGGGTTGAGGTGATTCCTGTGAAAAGAACAACTTTAGAAGTGGTCTATGACTTCATCAAGGAAAACATCTTAGTTAGGTTTGGGGTACCTCATAAGATAGTTACTAATAATGCTACCAGTTTCTCCTCCAGTGAGAGATCTCCCTTTTTTGTTATAAATATGGAGTTTCTTTGTCTCAATCAGTTGATTATTATCCTCAGGGAAATGGTCAAGCCGAATCCAGTAATAAGAACACGGTCAGCATCATTAAGAAATTAGTGGATGAAAACCAAAAATATTGGCACAAGAATCTTTACAAGGCATTGTGGGTAGACAAAATGATCCCGAAGAATGCCATAGGAATGAATCCTTTCGAGCTAATGTATGGATTAGGAAGTGTCTTGCCTCTCCCATTGGAACTGTTAATGTGCAAGTTCCAGACTACAATAGAAGATTAAGAGTTCCAGGATGCTTTGGAATAGAGGATTTTGTACCTAGCAAAGCTTAAAGAACAGTGTAATGAAATGGTGGATAAGATTATTATGCGTCAAGCTAACGTTAAGAAGTTTTTTGATAAGAAGGAAAGGCAGAGAAAATTTATGATTGGAGACTAAGTATTATTGTGGAATAAACGCAGGGGACTGAAAGGTGCACATAAAAAATTTGATGCTCTCTAGATGGGTCCATTCAAAGTTTCTCAAGAATGTGATCCTAACACTTTCTTCCTGGCTTACCTTGAAAATACCCCTCTGCCCATTCCATATAATGGGAAGGATATCAAGCTTTACCAAATGTGAATGTCCTTCAAGGCTTTTTATGTACATAGTAAGTTTAGGTTGTTTTTCAATTTTGGTGTGTTCATTTTTTGGTGTCTAAGAGTTATTGGTCCAAATAATGTTAACGACTCATTTACCCAATGGATAAAGCATTGACCATATAAAGTCAACTTATGGGTTCCTTGCTTCATCCTTACTAGTCTCCATCCCCGGTCAGAGCTAATTGTTACCACACTTTTTTTCATCCCACAAAAACTTGTTTTCTACCCAAATTTTGGCTAAGTCTCACACTGGCGGTGTTTCGGTCAGTTATCGTAACTATATTGGTCACCGCTTGAGTTATTAAAACCTCTTCATTCTTCACCACAATGGTCTTCTTTAAGCATTGTTTTATTTTACATGTGGTGTTGTTTGGCGAAGTTATGTGAACTTTTGTAAGTCCCACTTTGGTCATGGCCCAAGTTCTTTCAATATTTCTTCAAGTTTATGTAAGTTTGGTGATATTTCACTAAGTTAGTAAAACTATTTATTTTTCCACCATAAAGATAATGGAGATTTTGAAGATGTCTAAAGCAACTATTAAAGTGCAGGCGGTATTTTACATTGGTTATACAACTCATGGCGATGTCCACCAGTTATATGAACTGCCTTTTTTGCCGATAAGGTAGTTATAACGAGGTGATGATTTGAAAGGTTACACATGCCAACATGACAAGGGGATACCATTAAATACATATCTAGACTTACGCATTTATTGCAGAAGGATAAAAGGGAATTTAAGCTAGTAAAGAAGAGCATAATTCAGCTACGAAATTGGGAAATATGAAAGAAGGAGAGCATACTAGCGTAGACTTAGTTTTCTTGGATTCCATAGTTGTTTGAGGTATTTCTTTCCTTGCTTGGTTCAGTAGCTTTTTCTAATTGTAATTTGGATTCAAAAGATTTTTTAGCATTACTATCTATTCATGTGCAATTACACACAAACCCTAGGGTCCCAGCTACAATGAGGTACAAATATCAGGGTTATGAATACATTTCCAAGTTACCCTACACCATGCCTAAAATAGGGGATACTAAACTAGGGCAGGTGAATTTGGATGAATTTAGGGAGAAATTTAGTAAACCGAATCCACCACCCATCACACGACAAGTTGTCACTGGTGGATTAATTGAGGAAGTAGCATTCCCTATAGCAATTCAGCTCCCAAACTTGGTCATTGAATGTATTATTGAAGTTGATAATCCAACCTCACAGATCCCAATGAACACCTACAAACAAATAACCTAGACCACACAAAAGAGATCAAGAGACACAAGAATGGTGCTCTACAAACATGAAGCAAAATTTTCATTAACCAGTATATTAGATTACAAAAGATCAATCCTTATAAAAGGAGATCCAAACCCTAAAGGTGAAAACCCTAGGAATAATAATAAAATAAAGAATTCCTAAGTTTAGTTTAAGCGAAATAAAGTAAAGGTGACTTAATTAATTAATCAATATGATTAAATTAATTAAGTAAACAACCTATTAATCTAACACCCGGCCCTTAAGATGAACTTAGGGAGAAGCTAAAAACTAAGGACAGATGCATGAAAGCAAAGATGGGTCCCAACAACTAGGCCTAATGAGGTACCCATGTACAAATGTAAAAGATCTCTCACAATAGGAGAAAAGGAGAAAACCTCATGGGAAAAACTCCTCTCCAAAAGAGAGAAATACATGTGAAGGACTAAAAATCCTCCAAACAAGAATGTCCCAAAAAGAATAGGAACAAGCGAAGGACTAAAGAAGCCTCCAAACAAGAGTGAAGGACTGGAGAATCCTCCAACAAGAGTGAAGGATAAAGAAGCCTCCAACCAAGAAGTAATTGTCCCAAAAGATAGGAACAAAGGATGAACATGAAAAACACCACTGAAGCATGAAGAAGCTACAAACACTATCGTAGAATGACTATTGAAATGCTGAAAGAAGAACCTCCACTGAAACATATGATGATCAGGATCAAGAAGACAAGAATCTATATGAGTTCCCCCAACAACACTACTCGAATCTGATGGAAAACCAAGGCAAACATCAAGAAATCAAAGTTACATATATGGCACAAGTACCAATAGTCTAAAGAACCGATCAAGTGAAAACTGAAGGTCACCTCCTGAATGAAAGAGTGTCCATATGGTAAGTGATCCATCTCAATGAAATACAAGTAACCAGTCACTGTTGTACTCTATATCCGAAAGTACATAGGAACAAATACTAAATACATAGCTCACTCCAATGAAACCAAGGAAGCAATATCACCAATAGTAGAAACCCCCCCATAATGTTGACAAGGGAGAGTCATGAAAGGTACACTGAAACTGAATGCCACAAAGAAGTGCATTAAGAAGAACCATGAACATCTAAATGTGAAAACATGAAATTACCAGCAAATTATAAAGGGTGTACAAACAAAGGCACACACGCATGAGTCAAGAATCAATGTGATTCGCTGTGTTGTGGAAGGAACACTCACTAGACAAAGGTATGATGGAAAACAAAGGAAAACATCAACCCCCCATGGCACTTAATAGAACAGTGCAAGTACAATAATGGAACAATATGATGTGCAAGAATTATAATACTACACATACAAAGCTGAGGCACTTTATTAAAGTGTGTTTATAGATGATAAATACATGCAATGTGAGCCCATAAGGTCCAAAAAGGACTAAATTTGAGAAGAATTATTTTTGGAAAAAAATAAAAATCAAATCTAGAAACCACCTACACCACTGCAAAGAGCTCAGAATCAGCTTTTTGATGATATCTTGTTTGCCCATTTTCGACATCGTATGCAAAAGTTATGTTGAAAACACTGAAGACAACTCCAAAAAAGAAGATTTGACGTTGACTGGAAATAACAGGGACCTAAGAAAAAATCTATTAAAAATACCTACACCACTGGAAATTTCTTTGAGTCCTCTTTTCGACGATATCTTGTTTTCCTGATTTCAACACCATGGGCAAAATTTATGGCCTCTGGAAGAAAATTGTCCTAAAAGGGAAATTACACAGTCTGCTAGAAAAAAAAATTGACAGCCATATGACCATCGCAGCAAAAATACGGCATTAAAATTGATGGCCAAATGGTTGTCGCTATATTTTCCCAATTGGGCATATTTTTTTTTTTTAAATTTAAAAATAATTTTAAAAAATTACATTAATAATTTTATTTTATTTTAAAGGGCATGTGTAGGATCATGGTATGCCAAAAAGTGGCAATGGAGAAAAAATAACGTGTTTCATCAACTCAAAAACGCGAAAATGTCAAGTTGACTTTATGTGGCTTGGGTGTCAGTACACACTACCGAAGCAAAGCCCAAACCTAGATTTCCAAATCGGATATCCGATCCAAATCAACATATATATTTCCATATCGGCCCGATTAAAACTCATTCTCATTTCACAATTGGTTAACCGCGGCAGGCGCACAGTGAAAAGTTCATTCCGCAAATCAGATATCCGATTTGGTGCAAATCCATCTTCAAAAGGTTAGATTATTGATTTTTCTTTGCTCTAACCAAATTTTCAATTAGATTTGTGTAATTTTAGTTGATTTTTTTCAAAATAGGGTTTTTGATAGATTTTTTATGAAAAACTTGAGTTTAGTATGAATTTTGATGAAAATTGAATGTTTGTAATGGATTTTGATGAAAATTGAATGTTTGTAATGGATTTTGATTTAAAAATAGTGTTTTTTATGTATTTGGATTAAAAATTAGAGAATTTTATAGATTTTTGTTAAAAACTAGGGTTTTTGTTGGATTTTTTTTTAAAAACTAGGGTATTTTTATAATATTTTCGTTTATATTGTCTAATTTTAATTAGATTAATTTGTTTTTAATTTTAATCAGGAATTATGGCTGCTCCACCACCTCCACCACCTCCACAGCCATCAATTCAAGAATTAATTTCTAAAAAATTGCAACAATTAAGGGGCATTTCTGAAGTTTATATGAGAGTCCCTCAATTATCTGAGATGTCAAACACAATGAAAGAAATAATTAAAAACATAGAAGCCCTCTCCTTGCAACATAATGCCTTTCATTTGTGGCGAGAAGACATGAGAGAATATTATGCATGTGGATTGTCCTATGATGATGTGAAAGATCTCGGAATAACCAAAGCCCAAATAGCCTCTTTATTTGTTAACCCCTGCACTAGTTTGCCGATTAATGTTAATAAAACAAAACTTTCTATAAAATGGTGCACTCATAGAGACATTGTAGAAAAATTTTGGGATCGTTGGTGTATGGTTTTTGAAACCACCGAACAACAATTGTGATATACCATTTTACTTTATAAAAAAATTATATGTTGAGTTTGTGTTAGGGCATCATGTCAATTACTTTGACATTAAACCCTTCCAGGGCGTTGGTGGAGGTATGCCCCAGGATAGACCAAGGGCAGTTAGAGTAATTCCCTGCCCATATGTTCCCCCTCCTCCCCTTCCTCTGCCACCTTTAGTATACCATCCAGATATTATGCAGGATGAGGCCACACAGACTATCCACGCTATTCACTCTTTGAGTGGTCTTTTGGTTTCGCATGCTTCTATAGTAGCTCAGCCACATTCTGGTGATGTTGGTGATGGCTCAAGTGTTGTTGTGTCATCCTCGTCAGGTCCACATATTTATGTACCACATACTTGCTCCATGTGTCACCAGATATGCTTGGGTCCTCTTGTACAGCCTGCCGAGCATCCCTTAGACACTTATGATTATGATTTCCATGATGTGGACATTATAGATCAAACGCAGGGGAGTGGAGCACACTATACAGAGTCCTCTCCTGCTAGAGAGGGGGACATTGGAATAGTGACATAGGTAAAATTTAAGTTGTGAATTCATAACTTGCATTTGTTTTTAAATGAATATTAATAAAAGATAGTATAATGTACTAATATTTATTTACATGGTCTATTTAACAGTTGATGTCCGAGGAGGAGCTGACACATGTGATGGATAGCACCCTGAGGGCCATTTCATTTGGCCTTGACACGCACATAGTATATATTTTTGCACTCACTCATTTACATTTATTTATTATATACTTTCTTGTCATTTAAATTGTCATTAATGAAATTATATAATAACTTATATGTTTATCTTATCTTCCTCTTGTAGGAAATACCTTGTGCGAGCAAGGTGCGGCCTTGTCCAGATTATGGAAGTGCACTATTGGATAAGGGGAAGGTAATTGAACTCAAATTTGATTGAATTAAGAATTTTAAGATAATTTATTGATTATACATACATCGACATAGATTGGCAGTTTCATATGTACTTGTCATTTTTATGTGCAGGGAATTATGAGCTATACGTCCTTGTTGACAAGTGACACAATGCCCGAAGTAGTACGTATTGGAGCACTTGAAGGAGTAGGTGTTGAAGCACCTCAAGGAGGAGGTGTCGAAACAGCTAAAGGAGATAAAGAAAAAGATCAACCTAAAGAAGTATGTGTTCATTTTATTTTGTGTTTGGTATTTATATGTTCCTATTACTAACAATTGTATGCTAACTTGGATCACTTTTATGTTTTTGTTCACCTATATAGATTGAAATTACAAAAGATGGTTTGGTCGGTTCTTTGAGAGGGGCATATTCTAGGACTCCTGGCCCTTTGAAGAGACAGATATTTCAGGTAATCAAGATTACAATTTTAGAGTTCAATTATAATTTAATGTATACTGATTTTGATGTTAATTATTCGATTTTAAATTATATAGTATAACTAATCTCAATTGTGGTTTGACTTTTTCTCGTGCAGCTACCTTCAGAGGCAACAAGTGCTTCAAAGAGGCTCCATTTTGATGATCCACCAGTAGTTTAGGATGAGATAGACATTTTGGCATGTAAATATTGAATAGATACCGAAATGGCATATGCCACATATTGTAAATTTTTGTTTGAGTTGGCATTGATGCCATTTTTGTATATGGACATACACTTGATTATTGGATAATTTGATATATAGAAGTTGACAATCTAAATTTAATTGCCTCATCATGTGTATAATTAAACTCTTTGAAATTTTAATCAAGTGAGCAATGGTTAAATATCTTGATGTACAATAGCATAAAAAGAATGGTTATATTATGTAGTTTATTCATATTGCTGATTACATTGCATTGCACATCTTTCAAACTCAAAGCATTACTTCACATTGCTTAAGTAACAACTAGATGCTGATAGATGAAAAAATTTCAATTACAATATAGTTTTTACAAAGTCAACCTAAGCAGTTATGCAATTACTTCACAGTACATAACTAATAATTAAAAATTTATTCATATTATTAATTACATTGTATTGCACATCTTTCAAACTCAAAGAATTACTTCACATTGCATAAGTAACAACTAGATGCTGATAGATGAAAAGATTTCAATTACAGGCCTATTGCCCCCTCATTCCACACACTATGCAACCATTTACTTGCGGTGTAGGGGACAAACAATGGAGAAAACATGTAAAAATAATATATATATATGCAGCCTAGAAGCATGAATTAGTACCAATATTAATGCATCACCATTGATTACCTTGAAGTAGAGATTTGAATTAGCATCATTCTTCAAGAAGCCCAAACTAGACAAGTACCGATCAATCCTTTTGTACCATGCGAGGAGCCTACTTTAGACCATACAAGGCCTTCTTCAGCTTACACACATGTGACTCCTTCCCATGAACCTCAAAACCATCAGGTTGCTCGACGTAAACTTCTTCCTCAATCACGCCATTGAGAAAAGTTGTCTTCACGTCCATTTGATGAATCTTCCATCCTCTTGATGTAGCAAGGGCAATGATAGTTCTAACAGAAGTGTAACGAGCAACAGGAGCAAATGTTTCTTCATAATCAACTCCCTCTTTCTGAGAAAACCACTGTCGATCAGCCAAGTGTTGGTGTCAGTGGGTACATTGCTTGACAATGCTGAGCAAAACAAATATTCATTCTTCTATGGAGAAACATCATCTACATCTGCAACGGAGGCTTGATGCTTAGGTCTATCTGAACAATGTTTGGAAAAGTGACCAAACTTATCACACCTAAAGCATTGAATTTTTTCAATTCACAATGAAGGTCTGGACAATGAAGCTCTTTTATTTGGGTTGCAGATCAAACAAACTGAAAAAGGAGACAAGGGGTTAGAAGTTCTAATCTACTTCCTAAGAATTCAAGAGACGGTATTGACTTGGTGAAACAAAACCAAACTTTGTTTCGCCACCAGGAATCACGCCAACTATGCAAAGCCATTGCAATCTTCAAGGAAATGTGCTTATGGTTTTCATATCATGAATAAATACCTTCCAATTGAACAATATTTATCCAAACAGAAGTTAAGAATCCACAGAGTAAGCTCAGGCTAACTTTAGGCAAATTTTATTCCAAGTGTAATCTAATTCTAATCTATCTCCAATCTATGGTGGAAAAGTTATGCAACCATGCACACTATTTGACAATAAAAGTGGTTCAAATCAAATCATGCATAAGAGCTTTTATTATCAGAAATAGTCTATCACAACAATTCTATACACTGTCTCCACCCTTTACAAATGAGGGGCGAGCTCAATTTCACTTTAAGGCTGGCAGACTTCCTCTTTTCTCTTGCCATTTCAGACTTAACATGCTGAGCGGACTTCACTCATTCACTTTCCATGTTCATATTCTTCTAAGTGCGGACACTCATTATCCTCTTGCAGCGGATTTGGCAAGATTCCATCTTTTATGCCATGTCACTCTTTGGTAAGCGTGGACCTTGTCAAGTTTCATGGCCAAGACATGTGGCGGACTTCAATCATGTTTGACACATCCCTTTCTTAACATGGGTGGGCTTTGCTGAGTGTTTGTGCCAAGAAACAAGGCGGACTTTCCTTTATGTATTGCTAGCGGACTTTGCTATATTGTATGCCACTTTTGTATGGTTGGGCGGGCTTAGTCTTAGCAAGTGCCATGTTTTACTCTTGAAGCAGACTCTACTCTCCTCTTTGCTAGAGGACTTCCTTCTCTCTTTTCCAAGCTCTGTCATGTGTTGGAATGGCTGGAAGAGATCGACGAAGCTGCTAACATCAACAGAATTGTGGTAGCTTGATATACAGAGTCTATTGATGCCAGGGTTCAATTTGTATGATATTGAGAGTGGTAGCTTAATATAGGTCCACAATACCTTTTTGTAATATCATAGAACAAGGCTCATAGACCGACATCCAGTCAAAATATCTCTCAAATGCACAAAAAAGAATGAAATTACTTCAAACCAAGTTTTTGAAGAAGTTAACCTCGCTGCCCACTCAGTTTCCTTCTTTAAGAGTCCAAAGTGCTAAAAAAGGCAGCAATATTTGAAGGGCTATTT
>VDFB02045373.1:0-14100 GCA_007258455.2 Sequoia sempervirens | reverse complement strand
TCTAGAATAAATTTAGATCTACTTTCACTACTATGAAAAGGAACTTTAGTATTCTTACCCAATGCGTATCCTTGGCAAGTACCTTCATGCTCCTAGCTGAGTTTAGGGAGGCCAGTGACCATCTTCTCCATGGTTGGTAGTGCTTTGAAGTGAAGGTGAGCATGTCTTTTGTGCCAAAGCTCACATGAACTAGTGGAATTATGCAACAAGGCCTATAATGGACAAGTGGAAAGTCTATAGAGACTCTTGTCGAACACCAATCACTCAGGCTGTCTTGATGCT
The DNA here is from genome assembly GCA_007258455.2 of Sequoia sempervirens. Taxonomy (NCBI): domain Eukaryota; kingdom Viridiplantae; phylum Streptophyta; class Pinopsida; order Cupressales; family Cupressaceae; genus Sequoia; species Sequoia sempervirens. Next base: position 13,818 of record VDFB02045373.1, on the reverse strand, counting down.
AGAGTTCTTTGGCCATGCAAGAAATTTTCCTTTAGAGAATGCAACTTGGTATCCCTTGTCCTCCAAAGCTGAAATTGAAACAAGGTTTCTCTTGATGCCTGGTACAAATAACACATTGCTCAACTAAAGAGAGATGCCAGAACCTAAGTGAAGAGAAGAGGTTCCAACACCTTTCACCAAATAGCATGCATCATCTCCAATTATGACTTGAATGCTTGTATCTCTCTCCACCAAATCTAAAAGATGTTCTCTAAAACTAGTAATGTGACGAGAGGCGCCACTATCAATCAACCAAGTGTTGCTATCTGTTGGAACATTGCTGGATAGGGCAGAATAGAATAGAAATCCACTTGAATCCTTCTGAGGAGAGATCTCACCCACATCCACAATAGAAGCATGTTGTTTTGGTCTAGTTGGACAATCTTTTGCATAGTGACCAAACTTGTCACATCTGAAGCACTGTATATGGGAGAGATCCTTCTTCTTCTTAGATGTAGGAGCACCATCTAATCTTTTATCTCTGTTCCTCTTGAAGTTTCTTTTCTTCCCTTCTCTTCCTTTCTTCTTTGAAGAATGAGCAGCAAGTACATGAATGTCTTCATTGGTAGAACTTTTCCCATTGCCTCTCGCTGCCAATCTAGATTCCTCTTGAATGCAATCTGCCCTAAAACGATCAAACTTAGGTAGCTTTGATCTCCCACTAATTCCTTGGATAAGTGGCTCCCAAGATTGAGGAAGACCATTAAGAGCCAACATGACCAAGTCCTTATCATCAACCATATGACCAATGGTGCAAAGCTGATCTCTCAACTTGGTGATCTTCATGAAGAATGAGATGACGAAATCTCCTTTCGCCATGTTGATGTAATAAAGTTGTTGCCTTAATGCAAGAGCTCTGATTTTATTATTGATCTCATACATTTCCTCCAAGGTCTTAAACATCTCTCTTGCTATCTTCAACTTGGAGATAATTGGCACAAGGTGGTCCTTCATAGAATCAACCAAAATCTTATTTTCCTTAGTGCCATTCTTCTTCCATTGTAACTTCTCATTCACATCGGAAGGTTCGGGAACTTCGCTTTCCACGAACTCGGCAATCTCATTTTCTTCCAATGTAACCAATACTCTAAACTTCCAAGAGGTGAAGTTGGAAGCACCTTCAAGTCTATCTTCAACCTTGAGCCCGTTCACCATTTTGAAGATAAGATAGACACACGAAGATGAGAACAAGAGTGGAAGATAACGTTGCTTATGTAAATCTGATCATGATCTTGCTTAAGCCCGCTCTGATACCATGTTAGTTTTATGATCAGAAGGTAATAAGCAGATTTTAATTCAATTTCAAACAAATAGACATAGCATATACCTTGGGAAAACCCTCCACTTGAGGGAGAAAAACCCAGCAACAATATATCACTTATATATTGAATATGAAACAACAATGTTCTTTACAATGAGGCCGATTACAAAGCCAAAAAACAACACCAAAACTTGATGCAATCTCAGATTATTATATTGCTCTTCCTTGATAACAAATTCAGCCTTCTTGTGAACTTCGATCTGCACTTGAAGAAATTTGCACGCCTCTAATATCGAACTATGAATGTAAGAATAAATAATCACCAAAGAGCAACTCTAATATATACATGAGTGAGAGAGAGATCACGTCCTTTCAAGATATTAAGTCGGCCTTCTATCATGAATAGATGTGTCTCATGAAGGGTGGCAAACATCAAGGAGGAGTCAGCCCAATGAGAACCGATTAACAAACAATAATAAATATTAATTATTATTTTATGTGAAGCGCCTCTTCACCAACGGATATCACCAATAAAACAAATAGCCGATAAGGCTATATTTAATTTTATTGCTTGAAGTCATGGCTGGAAGTGAGGCTCGACGCTGCTAACATCAACAACGCACTGTGCATAGCTATCTGTTTCCAATAAGCACTCCAAAGGTGCTAATTGAAATGCCAAAAAGCCTGTATTTTGCTGACCCATTTTTGCTACCTCTCATTCAAATCTTTCTACTCCAAGAAATACCTGAGACTATTGTGGGCGGTTCTCACCACAAACTTTCCTCCAACCAAGTATTGTTTGAACTTCGCCAAAGCATGCATTATGGCAAGCATCTCCTTATCATATATGGGGTAAAGTCTCTCGGGTCCCTGCAACTTGCGGCACTCAAATGTTATGGGATGACGGTTCTGCATCAAAACTGCCCCTATACCTTCACCTGAAGCATCACAATCAAGTACAAAAGGTTGGGTGAAGTCTGCAAGTGCTAATACTAGGCAACTACTCATCACCTCCTTGAGCTTATCAAAAACTCACTATGCCTCAACAAACCACTAAATGCACCCTTCTTTGTGAGATCTGTCAATGGTGCTCCTAACGGTGAAAACCTCTCACAAAGCGCCTATAGTAACTGCACAACCCAAATAATCCTCGCAGCTCTATAAGAGTCCTGGGTGTTGGCCAATCAAGTATTGCCTGTATCTTTTCTTGGTGGACCTGCACTCCGTCTACACTGATCACATGCCCCAAATATAATATCTCCCTAAGGCCTAACTCACATTTCGATTCCTTAGCATAAAGTGATTGCTCCTCCATGATAGACAAGACCTCATCAAGCTGCCTCAAATGCTCCTCCCAAGTCTTGTTGTATATGAGCAAGTCATCAAAGAACACCAACAAGAATTTATGCAACTGCTTGTTGAATATATGATTCATGCAAGACTGAAATGTGGCAGGTGCGTTTGTCAATCCAAATGGCATGACCAGGAACTCATAGTGCCCAAAGTGACAACGGAATGTTGTTTTGTGTATGTCCTGCTCTTTGACTTTGATCTAATGGTACCCTGAACAAAGATCAATCTTAGAAAAGTATACTACCCCATGAAGCTCATCCAATAACTCATCAATCCGAGGTATGGGGTTCCTGTTCTTAATGGTTTTCTTATTGAGAGCTCGGTAGTCAATGCACATCCGCATGGTTCCATCCTTCTTCACCAAGACCACACAAGAAGCAAATGGACTAGAGCTCAATCTAATATGTCCCATCTCAAGCAATTCCTTGATTTTTTTCTCAATCTCATCAATGAATTTCATAGGATGATGATAGGGGGTGGTGATGACTGGTTTGACCCCCTCCTCCAAATCAATGGTGTGCTCAAAACCCCTATCAGGTGGCCTCCCTGGTGGTATCTCTCCAAACACCTTATCATGCTTACCAAGAAGCTCCTGAATGTCAATGTGATATGACTTCCCTAAATCTGGAGTCCCCTTAGTGGTAATCAAACACTCTGCTGCCCAAGCTATGTCATCATGTCGAAAGATGCTCTCCATGTGTTTGGCAAACACAACCTTGGTTGAACCAATAGCCATGCCTCTAAGCACTACTCGCTGCCCATCTGTTGTCTTAAACTTAAGTTCCATGGTCTAAAAGTTCTGTGAATATTTCCCTAATAATTGTAACCACTGAACTCTAAGGATAGCATTACTGTCTCACAAATTTACCACATAGAAGTCATCCATGACTGTGTAATTGCCCAAAGTGATAGACAACTATGGGACCCTCCAAGTGCATGTTATGTTATAACCATCTGCCACCTTCACATTAAACCCCTCAAAGTCCTCTACTGGTAGCTTCTGCTTTGCCATAAGGGCTGCATCGATGAAGTTGTGGGTGGCCCCACTATCAATCAACATTGCTATGCGTTGTCCCTCTAAAACAAATCTAACTCTAAAAGAGTTGAATCTAAGTGTGCCAGATAGAGTAGCAATGGTACTACTCTTTCCCTTCTCCTAGGGATGCTCTTCATCTAAGGTATTGTCATCATTATCTTGTTCTTGCTCATCATCACTACTCTCATCCTTTGATATGACCTGATGAACCTTGCCTTACCTAGGCAATGGTTTCAAGGCCCCCAGTGTTCCTTGCAATGGTATCATATTCCCTTTATTCTGCATTCCTTGCGGTACTCCTCATCTGGATCACTTTTCTTGTTTCCCTTCTTCTGGAAAGGCTTCTTACCCTTTTTTTTTGAGGAACGAAGGGTTTAGAAGGGAGTTAGTTGCTAGGTGTAGAGTGCTCCGTGTCTCTAGCTCTAGTGATCGCATCCTATAGGGAATCAGGTTTGAAAGCCTTGATCCAACCACGATGTGGTTCGAATAGATCCTCAATGAAGAGCATAACCAACCTCTGCTCCGATGTATCTGTCACCATGACTGCCAACCGCTGAAAACCTGAAATATATGTATCAATTGAACCACTTTTCTTAAGTTGCGCTAGCTCACGGAAATGGAGCTCAAGATCCTTCTGGTCAAACCTATCCATCAATTTTTGTGTGAAATCCAAATAGGATGTAATATTAGCATGTCCCAATGTGACAATCCCATGATACCACCACTCATGTGCTTCACCATCCAAGTGTAGAGTAGCATATTTGATGGCTTCTGACTCCAACATAGGGTTAAGTTGGAGATAGGTATCCAACTTCTATACCCATGCTCTGGCTGTGCATTTACTAGGTCCATCAAAGGAAGGGATTGAAAATTTCCCAACTTTACGTTGTAGATCCTGGTTTTATTGTCCTCTATTGTTGTTTCTAGGTCTGTTTCTGAGTTTGATATTACAGAAGTCTATCAATGACATGGCAGCATGAAATTCATCTCCCAAAGAATTGCACTCTCTCAAATAATCTAAGAAACCTTCCCCTTGTGCTTGCTGCTCCTGATTTACAGAAACTTGTTCTCCCAAGAATTGAGCCATGAGAGGCCTCGGTGTCACCCTGCTAGCTGCCCTAGCATTGCTCTGAGCTGAGTTACTGATTTCTACATTATTATCATGACCATTCTGTCCATTATTGTTATTATTTCCATTGTTGTTTCTATTACCCCAAAGCTGGTTTAGTGTTTGTATTATCTCTTGTTGCCCTCTAACCATGTCTTCATGTAACTGTTGTTGGCCTCTAGCTAAATCACTTAGCATATGTTAAGTGCTACTTTCCTCCATGATCTCAATTGGACTCGAACCCTTTTTCAACCTTCTATAAGAAATGTCAAATGGACTATAATCTGGAATATATGGAAACTCTTCATTCATAACCCAATTCTAACACACAGGCTGGCAAGAATACTAACTCTCATACCACTGTAAAGTGCCTTACCAAAACTGATCAAAAACCTCTGATTTTTTGCCTTAGGAATTCCGAAAAACCCTTGTATTGCAACCTTGTATCTGCTGGTAATGGTTTTCTGTTTGCTTTGTTTTGGTTTTGGTTGATGCAACTAAAGTTTAAATGCTTCTCTAACAATGCTAGACAACTACCAAATGAATAGAAATGAAATGCAAGATATTTTTTTGTTTTCAAATGCATATAAATGACAACTACTCATGCAAATGTACATCTACAGCAACAAGACATTTTGTCAAACATTGTGCTGTCAAACTCCAACTTCTCCAATATGTTATTGCAATTGAAATTAGACTTGATACAAGCTCGAAATGATATGCAATCAGACCCTATTACATATGACAAAACATGCCTTCTTTATGAATTGACTTGACTGAAATTACAATGGCATATTGCTGTCATGGGACAGTAATCAGACTTCTAAACAAATGCAATCCTACTTGATCTGTATGACTGAATTTATAATGCCAATTCACTGTGTAAGACAGTGAATTACCTACTACAATTCAATTGACCTTTCAATGCAATACAAATGCGAAAATAAGGAACCTGATATAGAAGTGGCAGCCACCATAATTTGTTCGATTCTTCAAGAAGACGCCATCTATGATCCCCTCAATGTTGTGCCCAGCCTCTTAGAAGCCCAGCGAATCCTCCAAGAGCATAAATAAATTTTTATTGGCCTCCTAGACCAAGATCGCACCACTATGTAAGTGTGCCCAGCCTCCAAGCAAGCCACGATTTTTACCAGCAAGGAATATAAAAATCGAACCAGCTTTGCACTTGCAAATTCGTCCTCCTCAAACACAAAGTCGAATGGCTTCTAAATTGAAAAATCTCTTCACAAAATCTGCCAATGCACCTCAAATCAAATTCTCCAAATTTGGCCCTTGGCCACAAAATTTGCATAATGAAGAAGACTGAAATATTGTCATGTCCCCTTCTAGTTGACATCTCTCCGAGCACAGGATTAGCCTATTATGCGACCCTCGTAGGCTGATAGGTTGGACAGAGGGTCATGTTGGAGCTTGGCTCAGCTTCAGTTGGCAGTATTTGATCAGTTGGCTTTCGTTCGGGCTCATTCGGACACTTCTAGCCTGAGTTGCTATTTTTAGCAGTATCTGGCACTCAGTGTGGGACCCCTGCTATTTTTAGCAGTATGGATTTGTTAGCGTTCAGAATCACTTCTTTATTCGTCAGCTTCAGACGGCTCATGCATCGGATGAATAATGAGAGAAATATTAATATTTAATTGAATTAATTAAATATTAATTAATTGGAGTTTATAATATAAAGTTATAATATTTTATTATAACTTAAGTGATTTCAGTAAAGGGGGTCGCCATCATCAGAAAGGGGCCATTTGACGATTATATTTTAGTATTAAAATTTAATCGGAGACTATTGAAATAATTAAAAGAGAGAAGTCGAATTATTTAAAAATCCCTATCTTTAAGGAATTCGCACTTTTTAAGAAGATATAAGCTTTGCATTGAAAATGGAGCCATTATGTTATTGATGATTGAAAATTGATCAAGTCTAAGCAGAGCACAGAAACTTAGGGTTTCAGTCTCGAATGCATTGGGGAACGAGCCATCTCCAGTGAAAGCAGTTTAGAGGGTGTGAGATATCACCTGATTTATTGCCAGATAAGAGGTTTCTTCACTCAAAAGAAATTACAGAGCTTCAGAGTCATTTAATCTTCAGGGTTTCAGATAGTCTTTTCATTCAGAAGGCATTTATTCATCAAGGCGCATATTATATTGGAGTCTGGACATCACTTTGCAAGAGGCCGTACCATTGTACTTGTTGCTGTACCTGGCCGTACCTTGCTGCAGGCCGTACTTCCTTCAGTTGAGCCGTACTCTTGTTTTGGGGAAAACGCCTTTCATAAAGGCCATCTTTCATCATTCCTGGAGGCGCCTAAGCATTGGGATCTTATCCGGAGCACCAGACGGAAGGGAAGGCAGTTATTCATAATAGCCGTACCATCTCAAGCAATTTATCAGCAAGCTGCAAATACCAGGTTTTCATTAAAAATCATTGCCTTTTTATTTGCATGTATTAGGATCCTCATTGTAACTGTCTCAGAAGACAAATAAATATATTGGCATCAGTATTTGCCTTAGATTCTATTATTTCCGGAGTTATATAATTTTTATAGAATTCATTTGCAATCTCTTTCAAAATCGCCATCTTCATTATTTATGCAAAAAACTCAAAAAACAGTCAAAAACCAAAAACCTTCAAAAATATCAGAAAAACAGTCAGATCCGGAGGATAGGGGAAACTAGGGTTTCTACAGTGGTATCAGAGCTAAATCCTGCCATCCTAAGGGTTTAGCAGTCTTATGCAGCCAGAACAGTTTGGGTCTCACAGGTATTACACACGCAGACGTGCTCTGATTGACAGGCAACAGAGTTTGAGTAGGCAGCCGGGAAATATGGCTGACAGGAATGACAGAGCAGATAGAACAGATGTTCCCAGGAACGAGATTCCTCAAAACCCCAGAGATCAGGATGATGCAGAGGTTTTGCATGCATCAGATTTACGCGGCAGTCAACGGGCAATGAATGGGATGTATTGCAGCAAATGGGATACCAAAGTGGCACTGCAGGACAAAATTCGAGGAGACCACCACCACATCACGATGAGGAGCGTGATCTCGGTAGCACCGAGGATGTACCACGGGATGCCAGATGAAATTTGTATCAGGGCCTACTTTGCACAGAGTCGAGGAGCTATTGCAGCGAGGAGATGAGGAGTTGTTCTCGCGGCATTACCACCGCGGCAGCTTAACGAGAGTGGGAGTTAGTACCACCAGATGTCAGAGAGAGGATCTCCTTTGACAGATTTGTTACGTAGAGGAGAGAGCACCACAGAGGTCAACAGGATTGGAGACCTAGATACCAGAACCATGATCTGAAGCATGCAACCAACAGGCTCAATCTAGCGATGTTCGATGGTAGTGGTAAGGTCACAGCTCAGGCCTGGATTAGTAAGCTAGATACATTCCTCACTTTGCGTCCGATGGCTGAGAGAGATGCTATCCGATATGCGACACTACATCTTGAGGGAGTGACTTACGACTGGTGGCACCACGGTATGGTGACGCTACAGCATGACAGGATCACATCTTATCAGGAGTTTGTCGACAGGTTGGTAGAGCGTTTTGACAGGAAAGATCCAGAAGCCTACTTCAGAGACTTGGCTCAGTTGAGACAGAGTGGCAGCTTGGAGTCTTATATTGGTGACTTTCAGAAGTTATCAGTTATGGTTCCGAATATTTCAGAGAGACGACTTGTGGTACTCTTCATGGAGGGCTTGACAGAGCCATTGAGAGGTTGGATCAAAGCCTTTGATCCTCCTTCATTACAGGAAGCGATGAAGAAAGCACGGAGTATGGAGTTGGCAGCATCTTCTAGTAGATTCAACTCCAGAGGTTCTTCATCTTTCAGGGACAATAAGGGTTTTAACAGGAACAGGGACAAATCTGATTTTAACAAAGAAAAATCAGATTTTAAAAACGATTCACAAGGTAAATCAGCAGCCCCACCTTTGGATCGAGAGGCCCTTAATGATCTACGCAGGAAGAAGCTTTGCTTCTACTGCAAAGGTCCCTATGACGCCAATCACGATTGTCCTCTAAGACCTAAGGGCAAGGCAAATCGAGTGATGTGGGCGATTTTATGAGGATTCGTAATCAGAAAATTCAACAGGCAGAGTTCTCAAGATTCGCAACCAGAGGCTTCGTGAGCCTAAGGTCGACAGACAGAGTCAGATACGTGGATCGATCTAGTATTCATGTGAGGGTTCTTTCAGGATTCGTGGTGTGTTGGCAGGACAGAAGGTCATTACCCTACTTGATACAGGAGCTACACACAGCTTCATAGATGCTAGATTCGTTGAGAAACGCGGACTCATCACTGAGGAGTTTGAAGGCATTAGGGTTAAGGTGGCCGACGGATACACTTTGAGGTGTGAACGCACGATAAAGGATCTCCCTTTACGCTTGAACAATTATGAGTTCAAGGCTGATTACTATGTCGTTAACATGGGAGATATTGATTTGGTCTTGGGAATGAAGTGGCTACATTCATTGGAGGAAGTCACTCTTCGTCTCAAGGACATGGAGATCCGTTTTGATGTTGACGGGAAGACACACATATTAAAAGCAATTCGGGACAGCAACATCAAAACAATTTCTTTTCGTCGGATGGAGAGGCTCATGCGTCACGACATGGTAGAGTGGGCTGCAGAGTGCACTTTGGCACCTATACAGGAGGGACAGCAAAAGACTGAATATCATCCCGACATACAGCAGTTGAGGATTAAGCATGATAAGGTATTCAGTGATATTCCACCAGGTAGACCTCCAGACAGGGGCATAGAGCACATTATAGAGCTCGAGGAGGGCGCTAAGCCCGTTATGATAACTCCTTACAGGCATCCTAAGAGGTTGAAGGATGAGATAGAAAAAACAATAGAGTTACTTGCTATGGGTCACATTCGGCCTAGCAAGTCACCATTCGCTTCTTCGGTTGTCTTGGTAAAGAAGAAGGATGGAACATTACGCATGTGCATTGATTACAGGGTCCTGAATAAGAGGAAGATCAAAAATAGGTATCCGATACCGCGGATTGACAAGCTTATTAATGAGCTCCATGGGGCATGTTACTTTACCAAAATTGATTTACGGTCAAGGTATCATCAGATCAGAGTCCGTGAGCAGGACATAGAGAAGACTGCCTTCCGATGTCATTGTGGGCACTTCGAGTTCGTAGTGATGCCATTTGGGCTCACTAATGCGCCAGCTACATTTCAGTCTACGATGAACAGGGTTTTTCATTCACAGCTGAGGAGATTCGTGTTGGTCTTCTTCGATGATATCCTTATATACAGCAGGACTTGGCAGGAGCATTTGGCTCACTTGGAGACCGTGTTGAGTATTCTGGAGAGGGAGTCCTTGTACGCCAAAGAATCCAAGTGTGACTTGGGGATGACCGAATTGCTATATCTAGGTCACATTATCAGTGCAGATGGAGTGCGGATGGATCCTGAAAAGATCCGCGCTATTATTGATTGGCCTACACCGGCAAACCTGACACAGTTGAGAGGGTTTCTAGGTTTGTGTGGGTTCTATCGTAGATTCGTGAATGGTTATTCACGACAGGCAGCCCCTATGACAGATTTACTGAAGAAGGGTGCATTTATTTGGACTCCTGAGGCACAGGAATGCTTTATGAGATTTAAGGAGTTGATGACCACATGCCCTGTTTTGGCACTACCTGACTTTATGAAGCCTTTCGAGCTTCAATGCGATGCATCAGGTGAGGGCATTGGTGCGGTGTTTATGCAGGACAAGCACCCGATTGTGTATGAGAGCTGAAAGCTCAGAGGGCCAGAGAGACTTTATAGCATATATGATAAGGAGATGCTCGCTATCATGCATGCCTTAGCAAAATTCAGGCAGTACCTTGTTGGCAGCAAATTTTGCATCAAAACTGACCATAACAATTTGAGACACTTCTTGGGGCAGCGAGATCTTAATGATCGTCAACAGAAGTGGGTCAGTAAATTGCAGGCCTATGACTTTGATATTTCGTATATCAAAGGTACACAGAACGTAGTAGCTGATGCTCTTTCACTCAGGCCACATTTGAGCTCTATGGTTCATATTACAGAGGATTGGAGGCATATGATTGTGGCAGAGTATGCCAAGGACACTTGGGCTTCCAGCATTGTTGAGGGATCGACGGTTGATACCAGGTATACACTTGTGAATGACTTGATCATTTACAAGAACAGGATATATTTGATCCCAGGTTTAGAGGTGAAGAACATCATCATGCGGGCCTTTCATGACGTACTTACGCCACAGACATCCGAGTACTGCCAAAACCTACGTGCAGATACGGAGAGATCCACATGGAAAGGACCTGGCGCGATGTCTTTAGCACGTATGGAGTGCCCCGCTTGTCGCCAGTAACGCGTATGTTCACATCCGGTGGTTTATTGCAGCCACTCTCCGATTCCCGACAGAAGGAAATGCCTCGGCCGCATGGACTCTCATTACTGGCTTCTGCCTTAAAGCCCAAGGGCTTAGATTGCATATATGTCATTGTGAATCGGCTTAATGGCATGCTCCACTTTTCCATCACTACACCTACACGTACTCTACAATGCAGCGTATATTCTTTCTGAGGTAATTCGTATCATGGATTGCCTCGCAGCATTGTGAGCTTATAGGGATAGTCGGTTCTTGAGTCACTTCGCGTGAGGTGTTTAGGACTGCGGGACCGGGCTTACCTCGAAAGCACCAGTTACCACCCTCAGACAGATGGGCAGACGGAGATTGTGAATAAGTGGGTGGAAGGGTACCTCAGAAATTACATTGCAGGGCAGCAGAAGGCATGGGTCAAGTGGATTCATTTGTGCGAGTATTGCTATAATACGACATTCCACATGACTATTTAGATGTCTCCTTTTATGGCGTTGTATGGGTATGAGGCGCCAAGTTTTCTAGATTTGCTACTGAGCGACAGTAGAGTGCCGAGTGCTGGAGACTTGTTGCAGGAGAGTCAGGATACTATGAAGGCTCTCAAGGAGAATATCGCCAAGGCACAGAATCAGCAAAAGCAGTATGCAGATCAGATGAGGACGGAGAGGCATTTTGAGGTGGGTGACATGGTTTACCTCATGCTGCAGCCCTACCGTCACTCCACTCTTAGGAAGAGTGGGTCGCAGGCTTAAGCCACGCGCATATTACGGTCCCTTTTAGGATCCCCGGAGGCTAGCTATGGCTTATGAGCTCGAGCCCCGGGCAGAGAGCTGTGGTACACAATGTTTTCATGTATCACGCCCAAGAAGGCGCAATACCGTGGTGGTACCGGCTCAGCTCTACCTCCTTAGATGATGAGGAGTTGATCGCAGTACCAGTCTATCCTGAGCACAGAGAGATAGCTGTGTAGGACTATCAAAGGGAATATCTAGTGAAATGGAGAGATTTGGTCTGCTGAGGATGCTACATGGAGAGCCGAGGATATCTCCGCAGCATCCGAGTTGAGATTGCTTGAGGACAAGCAATTTCAGGAGGGGCGGACTGTCATGTCCCCTTCTAGTTGACATCTCTCCGAGCACAGGATTAGCCTATTATGCGACCCTCGTAGGCTGATAGGTTGGACAGAGGGTAATGTTGGAGCTTGGTTCAGCTTCAGTTGGCAGTATTTGATCAGTTGGCTTTCGTTCGGGCTCATTCAGACACTTCTAGCCTGAGTTGCTATTTTTAGCAGTATCTGGCACTCAGTGTGGGACCCCTGCTATTTTTAGCAGTATGGATTTGTTAGCATTCAGAATCACTTCTTTATTCATCAGCTTCAGACGGCTCGTGCATCGGATGAATAATGAGAGAAATATTAATATTTAATTGAATTAATTAAATATTAATCTAAGTTACCGGTTCGGGTTCGGGGACGGGTTCGGGTACGAGAACCCGGTACATGGGTACGGGCAAAATTTTTTTAGGGGTTTGGGTACGTATGGGTACGTGTGTGTATATATATATATATATATATTAATAATTTAATATATTATAAATCTATATATATGTATTATATATACAAAAAAATAAGAGAAATATAGATAATTGTAAAACTAAATCATTTCATAGTATGATACTTGATCAACAAAGGTAATGAAAACTCAAATGATTAGACATTGATTTTTTGTTAATTTTATATCAATTCATTTGAATTCTCAATTCAGCTCTAATGTATTATAGATGATTATACCATGAATATGGTGAATGCCTTATCATATGAATATTTGAATTTTTCTATATGTTTAAATTTCTGCTATTTTTTCAATTGCTAACCCCTGGAAAAAAGGCCTCCTGTTCCCTGTCATCACTGAAATGTGTCCCACTGTTTCCTACCATTCCCATCTCAGAAACTTGGTGAACAAAGGTGTTTTTGTCAGACATGGATATTATATTTTAGGCTCCAAATCTAATGATGTAACAGAGGTTTGTAGAAGAGATGAAACTTCCTATCACGGTGGGCCGCAATAATCACATTTAAGGTGACTGCAAAAAAATTATGTAGGGGTGCACCCTATGCGTACCCAGCACGAACCCACACGTACCCAGCACGAACCCACGAACCCTGGCGAACCCACAGTGCTGGGCACGCACCCTGTGCGTACCCAGCACGAACCCACACTGTCAGAACCCTGGTGGTTCTCAAAACTGTAACCCTAATTGTTTTGTTTGGTTTTTGCAATTTTTGGATTTTTTTGTGATTTTGATGGTTTTTACAGGCAAAATAGAAAATGCGATTTTCTCTAGGAATTGATTAAAAATCATATAAAATTCATACAAGCTCAATAATGCATAGAATTTGCTCAGAATGGAAGGCGTTCCTTTATTTCATCTTTTTCCAAGACATACAATATAAAAATCTGAACATATAAGCAATATTTGGAATTTTATCAGATAAAACCTGGAATTTAGAATGGCGGCTGCAGCAGTACAAAAAAGTACAGCCAGAATTGATGGAGGGAATCTCGAGCTCAAAACCCAATGCAAAAGTCTTCAATGATCACTGCGTCCATGTTCCATT